>AWOL01S0068453.1:42819-56557 GCA_000715115.1 Nicotiana otophora
CCAAGGCCCCCCCCCCCCGGAATTGCCTCTTGACCTCCTCGCCTAAGCCTACTTGAGGAGCATAAGCACTAATCACACTCAAAGTAAGCCCCCCAACCACAAGCTTAATCGTCATCACCTTATCTCTTACCCTCCTAACCTCAACCACTAGCTCCTTAAAATTTGTGTCAACTAAAATACTGACCCCATTCTTACCCTCAGCACCTCCAAAGTACCACAATTTATACCTGTTAACATCACGTGACTTAGTACCCTTCCACCTGGTCTCATGTACACACACTATGTTGATCCTCCTTCTCTGAAGAATCCTACCCAACTCTATAGTCTTACCTGTTAGTGTCCCTATGTTCCAGGACCCAACTCTTAACCTAGAAGCTTCCTTGTCCCCTTTCCCATCCTTACCCCCTATCATGCCCCGACCTCGGGGAGTGCAACCAACACTTAACCGAGATAACCCGACCGAGCAAGCCTATCAGATTTCCTTCTACCCAACTCACCCATAAATAAAGAGAAAATAGACTTCATTTGTGAAGTCTCAAAATACACACTCTTTCATAGTTTGAATTGGAATATGTAACACACATACAACATAACTAGTTTGACTTTTCCAATACCAATACATAACCCACACCATGTCTACGGAACCTCTAATATATATTTAAGAGTACAATGATAGTGCCGGCAACAAGGCTTTGGCTATACCTCAAAATATAATACATATGGAACAAAAGATGCACAACCCCGGAATGAAGTGGGACTCACCAAGTCAACTGGGAAAACAGTGTACCGCTATCACTGGTCAATGTCCAATATATACAGGTGGAGGTGCAATCACAATATCAGAAACTCTACACAAAGTGGCCCCGCCGCCTCGCCCCAATGTACGCTGGTGGAGGTGTACTCCACAATACCGAGACTCTACATAAAGCGGCCTTGCTGCCTCACCCCAATATATTCGGATGGAGGTGTATTCCACAATACCAAAACTCTACACAAAGCGGCCTTGCCGCCTCACCCCAATGTATGCGGGTGGAGGTGTAATCTCAATCACAATCTCTACACAATTGAGCATCGCAGTTTTCATTGAAACACAACTTGAAGTTATAACATTTAGATATGCAATCCATACTTTAAACACGTTCTCACAATAGTAACACAACATAACAATAACATTTGGAGCACGTACGGAACAAATACTCTTGTCACAAAGCTTATTCGGAATAGGCGATTTATTGTGAACAACTTGAAACTTACAAGAATAATATAGGGTTCAATTCTAAGAGAATAGTTTAGCCAACATACCTCAAATTCTACCCTTAATGATACTACAACGATCCACTACACTAAGCAACTTCAATCTACAATAACAACATCCAATGGGACCAATATTAGTAACAAATTCCATAATTTAGGTTATTTAGGCACTTTATCAAACACCTAGTAGGCATGAATCTCTACATCTCTTAACCATAGAATTAGTTCATCCAATTACTACCATTTACCAATAATTTATCCCACCATCATTCTTAAACAGTTCTTAATTTCCAACATCACATACATGACTATTCATCCATACCCAACCAACAAAATTCCATCAATAATCACCTTTCAATCTCTACAATGGTTATGTATTTAAATTGGAAACTTATGAATTCCAATCACCATACCATAAGTTATAACACATTATCATACATAAACAATCACCGTAGAATATTTAGAGATGGTAGACATACCTCTTGTGGTGAGACTCTTGAAAATCCCAACTTGTAGGGTTCTTGACCAATTTGGGGATTTGAATGGAAATCTATGGATCTTCAAGACTAATACTTGTTAATATAGGTGTTTAGGAGTAGTAATCAACTCAAAATACTCCAAAAACATTACCTTGGTTCATGGGAGGGAAGTGTTGGACGGATTTCCCTTGATATGCAAACCCTAACTCAAAGAAATGACTTAGCCCCTCTCTCTACCCGGACTTGGGGGTATTTAATGGGCTCCTACATGCACGGGCACGCTCCTGGGCAAGTGACCGCACATGTGGTCACGCACCTGAGTCAGAATATCCTCTAATATGTGCGGTCACGCATCTGGGCGTGCATATGGCATAGGTCCGGTAAAATGGCCATAACTTTCTATAGAAATATTCAATTGGCAACGGTTTGATGCGTTGGAAACTAGACTCAAAGGAATTTGATAGGTAGATAACCTCTTAAGTCTTTATAGTTTGGTATCAACATACATTTGAAATAGGATCTTGTGCGAATTGAGACATTCTTTCCACTTATTGTATCCAACTTGTTCCACACAAATTATTGCCATTAAAAACACTCCTTAGTATGTTCCAAAACTCCTTAAACATATATTTTCATTTCAAAATAATGTGGTTCTACCCCATGGGTCTCTTTTAATACTCAAATATGTTATTCCCGGATACCGTTGGATCACTTTAAAATCTTAAATCATTAGAAAAGTTTTAACGGGGCCTTACATTCTCCCCCGCTTAGAATCATTCATCCTCGAATGAGGGTCGAAGTTCACCACTAGCATCCAATGTGACTCATCTGTTACACCACACACCAATAGTTCCAAATTTTTCTAACTCTCTAAATTTTCAAAAATTTTGCCAGAGTCTCCCCTGTAATTGGGTCTATCCACCTGCCAGAAAACCCAGAAACAAATCCTAACAACATATACAGAATCTAATGATGTAGTATAACACAAAACAATACCAATTGTAGCCTCATAAGCAATATATAACTAGGAAGGAACACCCTTTAACATCAACTATACAAGTGATACGTAATTCACAGGCAACAATTTCATAAATACAATTACATAGTTACTCAAACAAATAAGGGTACTTCTTCTTAATTTCTTCCTTGGCCTCCCAAGTAGCCTCTTCAACCTATTGGTTACGCCATAGCACTTTCAGGAGGCAATTTCTTTATTTCTCAACTTTCGGACTTGCCGATAAATAATAGAAACTAGAATATCTTCATATGTCAATTCCTCATTAACCTCAATAGTCTCAACCGAAATAATGAGTGTCTGGTCTCCAACTACTTTCTTCAACATAGACACGTGAAACACCAGGTGCACTAATGATATTTTAGGTGGTAGCTCAAGCTTGTACGCCACCTCACCAATTCTCTGAATGATTCTGTATGGTTCGACATACCTCGGACTCAATTTCCCTTTCTTACAGAATCGCATTACACCCTTCATGTGGGAAACCTTCAAGAATACCCAATCATCTTCTTTGAACTCCAAATCCCTACGACGAACATCCGAATATGACTTCTGACGACTCTGAGCGGTCTTCAATCTTTCCTTAATGACCTTAACTTTTTTCATAGCCTGATGAATGAGGTATGACCCTATCAACTCTACTTCCTTAATTTCGAACCACCCAATGGGATATCTATATCTCCTACCATATAAAGCCTCAAACGGTGCCATCTGAATGTTAGCATGATAACTATTATTGTAGGCTAATTCTATGAGTGGCAAATGATCATCCCATCTACCTTTGAAGTCTAGAACACAAGTGCGCAACATATCCTCAAGCGTCTGAATAGTCCGCTCTTCCTGCCCGTCAGTCTGCGGGTGAAAGAATGTGCTAATATTCACTTGAGTACCCAGACCTTGCTAACATTTCTTCCAAAAATTGGTCGTGAACTGTGCCCCCCCCCCCTCCCCAAACAGAAATGATAGAAACTGGAGTGCCATGCAACCTGACTATTTCTTTGACAAACAACTGAGCATAGTGTTCCATTGTGTCAGTAGCCTTACCCGACAAGAAGTGTGCTGATTTTGTGAGTCGATCCACAATCACCCAAATCGAGTCAAACTTACGAGGAGTGCGAGGTAGTCCGACCACAAAGTCCATATTAATCATTTCCCACTTCCGCATTAGAATTTCTATGTTCTGTGCCAACCCACTTGGCCTTTGGTGTTCAACATTCACTTGTTAACAATTTGGACATCTCGCCACAAAGTCCTCTACATTCCTCTTCACGTCATTCCATCAATAGACTTACTTAAGATCATGATACATTTTTGTAGAGCCCGGGTGCACGGAATACCTAAAAATGTGAGCCTCGGTCATGATTCTCTCCTAGAGACCATATATGTTTGGAATACATAGACGCCCTTAGTACCTTAGTGTACCATCACCCACGCCAAGAGAAAAGACCATGGTCTTATGTTTATGAATCCTCACTTTCCATTGTGCCAACAATGGATCATTGTATTGTTTCTCCTTGACTTCCACAACAAGTCATGATTCAGCCCTATTTTGCACAATCACCCCTGCTTCACTAGTGTCCGCAAGACGAACTCCCAAACTAGCCAATCGATGAACTTCCTTGGCCAATGGCCTTTGATATGCCTCCAAGTGTGCTAAACTACCCATATATTTCTAGCTAAGTGCATCTGCCACAACATTAGCCTTCCCCCGATGATATAAAATATCAATGTCGTAGTCCTTAAGTAACTCCAGCCATCTTCTCTCCTCAGATTCAATTCCTTCTGCTTGAAAATATATTGAAGGCTCTTATGATCCGTGAATATATCCACATGGACCCCATATAAATAATGATGCAAAATTTTCAATGCAAATACCACCGCCGCAAGTTCTAAGTCATGTGTCGGATAGTTTTTTTCATGATTCTTGAGTTGCCTAGAAGCATAAGCTATCACCTTGCCATGTTGCATTAATACACACCCAACCCCAATTCTTGAAGCATCACAATATACCACAAACACATATGTACCCTCTGGTAGGGTCAACACTGGTGTCGTAGTCAATCTCAATTGCAACTCCTGAAAGCTCTTCACAAGCATCTGACCATTAGAACTTAACTGCCTTCTGCGCCAATTTAGTCAACGGAGAGGCAAGAGTAGATAACCCCTCCACAAACTTCCTGTAATATCCAGCTAAGCCCAAGAAACTGTGAATCTCTATTGGGTTAGTAGGTCTAGGCTAATTCTTTACGGCTGCAATTTTATGACAATCAACCTTAATTCCTTCACTAGAGACGACATGACCCAAGCATGTGACAGATTCAAGCCAAAATTTGCACTTTTAAAACTTTGCATATACCTTGTGATGATAAAGAGTTTGCAGAAATGCTTTGAGATGATCGGCGTGGTCTTCTTGATTGCGTGAATATACGAGGATATAATTAATAAACACTATCATGAAAGAGTCGAGGAACGGCTTGAAAACTCGGTTCATAAGATCTATGAAAGTTGCCGGGGTATTTGTTAGCCCAAAAGGCATTACCAAATATTAAAAGTGACCATACCGGGTTCTGCAAGCTATTTTCGGAATATCATCCTCCCTGATCTTCAATTGGTGATATCCGGATCTTAAATCGATCTTGGAGAAGTACCTAGCACCTTGCAACTGGTCGAACAAGTCATCTATCCTTGGCAGTGGATACTTATTCTTGATCGTGACCTTGTTAAGCTGCCGATAGTCAATACACATTCTCAGTGACCCATCTTTCTTCCTAACAAAAAGGACCGGTACTCCCCAAGGAGACACACTCGGCCGGATGAAAACCTTCTCTAACAAATCTCTCAAATGTTCCTTTAGCTCCTTCAATTATGTCGGTGCCATTCTGTAGGGCAGAATAGATATAGGTAGCGTGCCTAGCATCACATTAATCCCAAAATCAATCTCCATGTCTGGTGGGATCCTAGGGAGCTCATCAGGAAAGACTCCCGGAAATTCATTCACAACAGGCGCAGACTCAAGTGTAGGTGCCTCAGCATCGGTGTCCGTAACCCTGAACAAATGGTAAATACACCCCGTGTTGATCATCTTTGTGGCCTTAAGGTAAGAAATAAACCTACCCTTTGGGAATACATCATCCCCCTTCCACTCAATAACTGGATCATTTGGAAATTCGAACCTAATGGTCCTGGTTCGGCAATCAAGCTTAGCAAAACATGAATAAAGCCAATCTATTCCCATTATTACATCAAAATTAACCATCCCCGATTCAATAAAATCGGCCATGGTGTCCCGATCACGCAACGTGATAACACAATCCCTATAAACCCGTGCGGCCGAAATAGACTCACCAACCAGAGAAGATATAGAGAATGGCTCGTGAAGCTGTTCCGGTTCTATCCCAAATTCCATAGCAACATAAGGAGTGATATATGACAAAGTGGAACCGGGATCAATAAGAGCATATACATCATGGGATTGGATAGTCAGAATACCTATGATAACATCTGGAGAAGCCTCTGAATCCCGACGCCTCCATATAGCATAGAATTTGCTGGGTCCTCCCGAATTCTGTACACCACCCCTAGCTGCACCACCCCCTGCGAGTGCTTGGGTGCCTCGAGCTGGAGGTGCTAGGGATGTAGTAGCTGCAGAACTAGCTGGCTGCGCCGCACCTCTGCTCATGGTCTGGTGGGATGAGCGGTAGTCCCGCTAAATGTGACCCCTCACACCGCACCCATAGAATATAGGTAGGTCCAACAAGCATGCCCCAAAGTGCATCCTCCCACACTTAGGGCATGGGAGCCTCCGCTACTGCTGGAATCTTTCTCCAGGATGACCCTGCTGGTGGGGTCCCCTGTTGCCCTGGCTGGGCCCAGATGATGGTGCACTTATCGAAGACTGGGCAAAGGACTGAGATGGACTTGATGACCATCCCCTGAATGCTGATCTACCGCCACCAGAAGAACCACTAAAGTTGCCCGCAGACCGGGCCTTAATGCTACCCTCTCGCTCCATTCTATTTTTCAATTTGTGGGTCTCTGTGGCTTGAGTGAATGCCACCATCTTCCCATAGTTCATATCAGAATTCAAGGCAGTTGTAGCGGCTTCATTAATAACCAAGGGGCTGAGGCCCTGTACAAACCGGTGCACTCTAGCCTCCAAAGTGGGAAACATGTGAATAACATACTTGGACAGGCGCGAGAACTCCATATAGTACTCCCACACATTCATGCTACCTTGATTTAGGCTCTCAAACACAGCGGCATGAGCTGCTTTAGTTTTGGAAGTCAAGAAATGATCCATAAAGGCATTGGTGAACTCACTCCATCTCGCCGGAGGGATTCCCTCCTTACGGGACTCCTCCCATATTTCAAACCAAGAATAGACCACTCCTTTCAGGCGGTAGGAGTCCAACTCCACTCCCTCGGTATCAGTAGCACGCATAAATTGAAGAGTCTTGTGCATCTCATCAATGAAGTCCTGGGGGTCCTCCTCAGGATCAGTACCTGTGAACACTGGAGGATCCAACTGGAGAAACTTGTTCACCCTGGAACTAGCAGAATTTCCTGGCTGACTGGGAAGAGTGGGTGCAACATTTGATTTCTGGGCTTGGGAGGCCACTATTTGAGCCAACGTCTATATGGCTCCCCTAAGATTCCCATCAGAAATACCGGAATCGGAAGCTGGAGCTGGAGGAGGAATTAAAATATCAGTTGGAGGAACCATTGCACCCTCAGTAGGTGTAGAGACAGGTGCAGTCTAATCAATTGTAGTAGAATTAGGCAATGTAGTAACTGGAGGGATTTCCTCACCCCTAGGGTGCTCACCCGCATCATCAATTATAGAATTCACTGACATTCCTAGGGTGACATTGGCTCTTTGGCCAGTCCTTGACTTCTTCTTAGGCGCCATGTACTGAAAGTTAGAGCAAAGCACGAGTTAAAGGAGGAGCAATCTTACAATCAGCTCTATTGCACGATCGAGAACATGAAAGAAGGGTATTATTCCTAAATGCCCAAGAATCATCCTAATTATAGATGTGGTCGACAACACACCGATAAGAAGGACTCTACCAAACACAGCTCCGAGACATCCTAGGACACTTTAAAATCTTAGGCTTTGATACCAATTTTGTCACGCCCCGACCTCGGGAAGCACGATCGGTGCTCAACCGAGATAACCCGACTGAGCAAGCCTATCAGATTTTCTTCTACCCAACTCACCCATAAATAAAGAGAATATAAACTTCATTTGTGAAATCTCAAATTTTCGTAGTTTGAATTAGAAGATATAACGCACATACAACATAACTAGTTTCCAATACCAATACATAACCCACACCATATATACGGAGCCTCTAATAGATATAAAAGAGTACAATGATAGTGCCGGAAACAAGGCTTCGGCAATACATCAAAACATAATACATATGAAACAAAAGATGCATAACCCCGGAATGTAGTGGGGCTCACCAAGTCAGCCGGGGAAAGAGTGTATCGCTATCACTGGTTAATGCCTCCTACTGTGGAACCACCTGCATCCATTAAAGATGCAGCGCCCCCGAAAAAAGGGACGTTAGTACATGTCGAATAGTACTAGTATGAAAACCAAAACATCTATTCAAGAACTTGGAAATACAACATAAAAATGATGAATCATGGTAACAATCATAGGGCTTAGATAGCCAAAAAAGTCAAACAAATTTGTTAAGAACTTCCAATAACATCTATAAATTTTTAGTCGGGGATCCTCTACAACTACCTTTACACAGAACGGCTTTGAAACCTCACCCCAATATATGCGGGTGGAGGTTCAATCACAGTACCGGAAACTCTACACAAACCGGCCCCGCCGCCTCACCTCCAATGTACGCGGGTGGAGGTGTATTCCACAATCCCAAGACTCTACGCAAAGCGGCCTTGCCACCTCACCCTAATATATGCGGGTGGAGGTGTATTCCACAATACCAAAACTCTACATAAAGTGGCCTTTCCGCCTCACCCCAATGAATGCGGGTGGATGTGTAATCCCAATCATAATCTCTACACAATTTAGCATCACAGTTTTCATTGAAACACGACTTGAAGTTATAACATTTAGATATGTAATCTATACTTTGACCATATTCTCACAATAGTAATACAGCATAACAATAACATTTGGAACACGTACGGAACATATATCTCTTGTCACAAAGCTTATTCCTAATAGACGATTTGTTGTGAACCACTTGAAACTTACAAGAATAATGTGTGGTTCAATTCTAAGAGAAGAGTTTAGCCAACATACCTCAAATTCCTCCCTTGATGATACTACAATGATCCACTATACAAGAAACTTCAATCTATAATAACAGCATCCAATGGGACCAATATTAGTAACAAATTCCATAATTTAGGTTGTTTAGGCACTTTATCAAACACCTAGTAGGCATGAATCTCTACATCTCTTAACCATAGAATTTGTTCATACAACTACTACCATTTACCAACAATTTATCCCACCATTATTCTTAAACAATTCTTCACTTCCAACATCACATACATGACCATTCATCCACACCCAACCAACAACATTCCATCAAATAATCACCTTTCAATCTCTATAATGGTTATGTATTTAAATTGGGAACTTATGGCTTTCAATCACCATACCGTACATTATAACACATATTTCATACATAAATAATCACCGTAGATTATTTAGAGATAGTAGACATACCTCTTGTAGTGAGACTCTTGAAAATCCCAACTTGTAGGGTTCTTGACCAATTTAGGGATTTGAATGGAAATCTATAGATTTTCAAGATTAATCCTTGTTAATACAGGTGTTTCGGAGTAGTAAGCAACTCAAAATACTCCAAAAACATTACCTTGGTTCATGGGAGGGAAGTGTTGGACGAATTTCCCTTGATATGCAAGCCCTAGCTCAAAGATATGACTTAGCCCCCCTCTCTACCCAACCTTGGGGGTATTTAATGGGCTTCTACATGTGCATTCGCGCACTTGGGCAAGTGACCGCGCATCTGGTCGTGCACCTGAGGCAAAATATCCTCTAATATGAGCAGTCGCGCATCTAGGCGCGCATATGGCATAGGTCCGGTAAACTGGCAATAACTTTCTGTAGTAATATCCAATTGAAGAACGGTTTGATGAGTTAGAAACTAGACTCAAAGGGCTTTAATTTGATAGGTACATCACCTCCTAAGTATTTATAGTTTGGTATCAGAATGCGTTTGAAATAGGATCTTGTGAGAAATTGAGACATCCTTTCCACTTAATGTATCCAACTTGTTCCACACAAATTCTTGCCATTCACAAAACTCTTTACTATGTTCCAACACACCTTAAACATATATTTTCATTTTAAAATGATGTGGTTATACTCCATGGGTCTCTTTTAATACTGGAATGCATTATTCTCGAATACTGTTGGATCACTTTAAAATCTTAAATTATTAAAAAAAATTTAACGGGGTCTTACACCCTCCACCTCACGCCCCACCAGAGGACATGACTTTACTCTCACATCGTAAAACACAACCACTATAGACTAAGGGTACTATTTAATCACAACCACTCAACCAACAGAGATCTAGAACAGAGGAAACTATGCAAAGAATATGAGAACTTAACAAGTTAAAAGTGTCAAGAACAAGTACAAAAACTCAAGCAAGTATTAGCACACTTAATATGCCTGAAGAGACATATGTAACATGCAAGGTTGGATTGAATACATGGCCCTTCCAATAAAGAAAATATGCTAAGAAATATGAAAACTTGACGAGTTAAAGGTGTCAAGAACAAGTACAAAAACAAGAACAAAAACTCAAGCACGTGCTAGCGCAATTAATCTACCTAAAGATACAGATGTACCAAGCAAGGTTGAATTTAATACATGACACTACCAATACAGAAACAGACATATGTAACAGAGAACAAACCGACTAAAAAACTGCAACTAAAAATGGAGAGATAGAACCTGGAAATCGGAGAGCTGGCCGGAAGTTGGGTGGTTGATTCCGTTAGAAAATCATGGGTAATGGTCACCGGAAATATGCTTGGAGGTGTTGTCATTTCTGAGGTCGTCGACGGTGTAAGCGGTTACCTGTGACCGCAAAGACTGCAAGCGGGAAAGGAGAGAAGGCCGCCGGAAAAGAGTCAACGGCAATGCCGGACTATCCTTATCTAGGGTTTAAAGTCTTAAAGAGGGTAAAAATAAAGAGACGAGGAAGAAAAAATAGGCGATGCGGGAAGAGAGGAGAGAAAGAATAGTAAAGTTGAGTTGAGAAAATGGTTTCAAGAGAAACACTTGGAAATCTGAGAGTAAGTTTGAAGGGAAAGTTGTAGCAAGAAAAATATGTTACAGCTAAATACAAAAAATGAAAATCACTGTACAAACTAAAATCAGTGTATGCGTACTCAAATAAATATAAATACATCTAAAATACCTTGCCCATTCGTGTTTTCGAGCTACTTCCTTTAGAGACCTATTTTCCCTTGCTACCAAAAGTAATGTCGATATATTTTCTTCTCTTTTTCACATTTATGGTTTGTACAAAAACTTGAGGAACTGTTGATATTTTCGAAGATTTCTCATCTTGGCCTTGTCTTATAGGGTCATTGCATATTTTTGTTCTTCTCTCGGATTCCATGGTTGCTGATGAACCTACATATATAGATTCCTCTTTGAGTGATTTGCAAATCGAAAGATGGCCCATCAAAATTAAGTGATTTAGAGGGTATACCTCGTGTAAACCTCTTCGAAGTTGTTGAATCAGCCATTGAAGACAAAATTTAAAGTTTTTACTGAAAATCTAACGATGGTGAAAATTCAAAAAAATAGTGAAGAGAAAAAGAAGAAACGTGAACCATCCAAAAACTTTAACGATTACCACGAATATTTGGAGAAAAAACGTTGAATGTGAGAGAGAATCGTGATTTAACAATTATCACAATCTTGCCGTGAGAGAGAGATCGTGGAGAAAGAAAGAAGAAGTATTTTGCTGAGATTGTGAGAGAGAATAACTGAAAGAAAGAGATAGAAAAACATAAACAGCGTATTTAACGCCTTGACGGTAGTGTATACCATAAACACCTATTTTGCTATAAAATATAAAAGGTAGCCATAGAAAATAATATTTTAAAATAATTTTGGTTTATAATAAATAGGATATATACCTTTGCTATATGAGGTACAATTTTCAATAAATAATGGGCTAGGTCCAATTACTCCAGCTTGCTAGTGTTGGCCCAATCTTCATGTCATTCCAACATACCTTTGGTTTTTATATGATGAATTTTCAGAAACCACTATTGTTTAGTGGCTATTAACTTCATATAGCTACCATATATATAATTACTTCCTATAGGTACTATTCAGTTATTATGGTAGTGTATTCGTTGTATTCACGCTACTGTATTCATGAATACAGTAGCAAAAATCGCCTAAACAATACGGGGTTACAGATGTATGCGGTTGTATTCACATGTATTCACGCCATGTATTCATGAATACAGAAACGACAATCACCTTAAAAATAGGTCTATCCAGCTATCTAATAACGGAAAAAGGATCAGATAGCGTGATACACTCCTAATATAACTCAATAAAATCAATTCTAAGACGCCTCATTATCAACCCAATTAATTAGAGTGATTTTTGAGACGCTAAACACAAAAAATAGAGCATTGTATATTCACCTTCAACATAACACAATCTGCAGAACTTTAGAGATTCAGTCAATTATTTTTCCCTGATATAGTTCGAGGTTTTGATTTGACCGTCATTGATAGGAATTTTTTCAGTTATAATCAACCTACTGGATGTATTCAGTTGTATATAATTATTTTATTTAATTATTGTATTTGGTGTATTTCAATATATATTTTTACTGTTGCATTCATTAGATTAAATGTTTGTATTTATATTATTCACTATTTTGTATTCAGTGTATTCAAATGTATTTGTATTAACAGTATTTTAGTTATTACTAATACATGTTATTACTATTGTATTCAGTATATTTCATAGGTTGTATTTACTATATTTCTATTTGTATTCAGTGTATTTTACTGTATTTCACTGTGTTTCAAAATTAAATATATTCGTTGTTTATATTTAGTTTTATTTCAAGGTTTGTATTCAGTGTATTTCAATGTTTATATCAGGTATTCATGCATATTGTATGTACTCCATGTATTCATGGACCAATACATGTTTTGTACATATGTCCAAAACTTATGTTTCTTCGTTTAATGTAGGTTGTACTTGTCACGACCCAAAATCCCACCACAAGCGTCGTGATGGCACCTAGTCTCTAAGACTAGGTAAGTCAATTTCAGTTACATTTTGAAGCCATTCTTTTTTGAATTAAATAAGTAACCAAAACTAACAGCAGAATAAATATGAATATACAACCTCCCAAGACTGGTAGTACTGAGTCACGTACTCTAACTGAATATATGAAATGATCACGAGGACCGAATATACAATACTGTTTGATTACAATTTAACAGTACAATAAAATGAAAAGACTCCAAGGGACTGCGACGACCAAGCAGTTCTATCTTGAATCCTTATGATCGCGCTTTAACTCTGCTCAAGTCCGATATCTCCAATACCTGGCTCTGCACAAAATGTGCAAAAGTGTAGAGTGAGAACACCACAGCGGTGCCCAGTAAGTATCAAGACTAACCTCAATGGAGTAGAGACGAGGTGCAGTCAAGACACTCACTAGTCTAATAACCTGTGCAATATAATATACAAAATAATAGGAGACAAATAATAATAACAAGGGCAGGATAAAGCAACCAGTGATATGTACAACCGACAACAAGAATACTACTAATATCACTCAATAATTAATAAATACAATTACACTAATTAAATCAAGTCCTTCAAATAAATGTCTTTCACATAGTTCTTCCTGATAACTCTCTTTCAAATATAATTTTTTCAAATAATTATTTTTCAAATATAATTCTTTCAATA
>AWOL01S0068461.1:0-32811 GCA_000715115.1 Nicotiana otophora
TGCCATCATCTTTGATTTTTCTCTTAAAAATCCATTTAGAACCCAAAGGTTTATTTCCAGTAGAATTTGCACTCCTACAATAGAATTTGCACTATAGGAGCTATAGGAGCTATTGGTCATATCTTTGATCTATATACTGTTTTAATTGATATTTATGTAATTTTTAAAAAAATTATACTTCTTAATATTTGTACAGGCGCAACACGCATACTTTAAGACTAGTTATATTAAAAGCACGAATGTTCTTAATAAAATATCATTCGCCTTTTTTACCCCTTTAAACTAAATTTACATCGGGACAACATCGTCATTTAATAATTTTTCTTATATTTAAGACTTTGAAATCATACAAAAATTTAGTTTATCAATTTTTTTCTTATTTGCATTAAGTATAGGACTTCTAACGTTAATTATGTGTTTAAACAATAAAACTTGAAGGATTCTAATTTATTGCTTTCTAACATAATAACGACAAAAAGAAATAGAGTTTCCTTAATTAGTTATAAAGTTCTAACAATTTAAAAGTTAAAGTGACAGATTTCTTATTTAATTTAAATAAGGTTAAATTGGTTCTCTAATATTGGTAAAACAATATCTTTCCCTTGCAAATAACAATAGTAAAATATGTACACGTTTAGGACTAATAATATGTTTAGATTTTAAAAATTAAATATAAGAATTTGAGAATCCATTGTTTTGATTAAAATATTGTCATTCTTCTTTAGTTTCATCATGTTTTTTAATTCATTGGTATTGAAGACCGTATGATATTGTAGTGTTTATCCATTATTTCCTATATATTTCTTGAAGGTCACCAAAAGATGGTTCTTTTTATAAAAGAATCCCCATCAAGTGCCATAAAAGTTTGATTTTGGTAGGAGAAGATAAGACCGTCAAAATCAGCTTTTATGTTATATTGATGGGTAATTTTTTAAAATTTTCATTATATCTTTTTGTTTTCCCAGAGGGAGTGAACTTATTTTAACTTCCGTTCTGCTTTTAAGTTTAAGAGTGATTTTCTTCTTATTTGGAAAAATGAAACTAGAATTTTAGTGCCATAAGTTTACTCTTTTAGGGGTGTACAAAAGAATTGATAAAAAGTTTGAAAAAATTAAATTTTAAAATATTGGTACCTACATGCTGTAAAAGTCTAGGCGAGGGTTGTTTATATAACAATCCGGGCGGTCGTTTTGAGTATTATAGCCCCATTCACCTACGCATCCACATATGCGCCCAAATCTCCGCTTCTACCATTTTCCTCACCCAGCACTCACCTCTGCGACGCCTCTGTCGCTTTTGCGTCCATCGCTCCTGCACAAACTAGCCGCATGTATGATTACACCAGAACCAGCAGCTTAGCAAAAGTTCAACAATGCAATGAAATGATCTGAACCTCGTCCGAAACTCACTCGAGCCCCTCGGGACCCCGTCCGAACATGCCAACAACTTCTATAACACAATACGGACCTACTCAAGGCCTCAAAACACACATAACAGCATCAAAACGATGAATAATACCTCAAATCAAAATCTATGAACTTTGAACTTTGAACTTTTCAACCTCAATAACTTGTGCCGAAACATAGCAAATCAACCAGGAATGAACCCAAATTTTGCACACAAGTCCCAAATGACAAAACGAAGCTACTCCAATTCTCAAAAATCATAATCCGAATCCGATATCAAATGTCCACTCCCAGTCAAACTTTTCAAAAATTCAACTTCGGTCATTTCAAGCCAAATTCCACTACGGGCCTCCAAATTACAATTTGGACGCGGTCCTAAGTCCAAAATCACCCAACGGACTTACCGGAACCGTCAAAACTCCGTTCCGGGTTCAAATTCACAAAAACTCAAACTTGGTCAACTCTCCTAATTTAAAGCTTCAACAATGATATCCATTCTTCCAATTTGATTCTAAATAATCTGAAAACCAAAACTGACGATTCACATAAGTCATAATACATCATACAGAGCTGCTCATGCCCGTAAACTATCGAGCGAAGTGAAAATGCTGAAAACGACCGGTTGGGTCGTTACATTCTCCCCCACTTAAACATATGTTCGTCCTCGAACATGCCAAGAGTTGTTCCCAAAACCATCAAACTGCCATATAACCTTACCATGTACATACCCGGAGGTGATCCCACGTCACCATATCCCATACAAGTCCGATAACACAAACATAACTGAAATTTCTCAATTCAACCTAGCCCACAAGCATTAGAATCTAATTTCCAACATCCGAAATTTCTTATAAGATTTGAATCTCGCAACCTACATCCTGTATAAGTCTGAACAAGCTGTACCAAACCTAAATTATAACCCAAGTTACAATCACAGGATATACTACATAACTCAAATACCCCTAGAAAAATTTACAATCATAGAAGTTGCTAAAAAACCAAATTCCGGTAATAAACCTCATATCTAACAAAACCTCACTCTAAAACCTCTGTACACTGCCGATAATGAAATAACACGCAGAAACTCACAACCATTCATCAAATCAACAAGCCATGGATCTACCTCTCCTTCAACAAGAACTATAGCCAATTCCTAAGCCGACTTCCGATATTATCCTTCCAAATATACCGCGATCAAATCTGATAGCATCTATCCTAGATCCGATGACTTCATCTTATCAAATACCAACTACTCAACTGACACACAACACCAATATTACCTAGAGCCACAAATCGCGCAATTCATGCACCAATAAGCAACAATCCAAATATACTCAATCACGAAAATGACTCAATCAGGAGAACTGTTTGGCAAGCTCAACGGGTACCACCACAGCTCAATGCTAAGAACCTATCACACACCGTAGAACCAAAACACACGAATCTAACACAAGGGATCATATCCCAACATAAATCCGCTGCAATGCGTGACCCCATCCAAACACTAGCCCATATTATATACCTCGAGCCACCCTACTAAGAATTAATAACCACGGAGAGGCAAATGACACAATGCCACACAAAACCTGAAAGAACATAACCAATGCGCAATCGATCGTGCAATACCTAAATACTCGTACCCAAAGAACTGATTATATCCATTACTGTGTTGATCCAACCTACTACCACATTGTCCTATTTCTCCAAGTCCCTTCCAAATTGCCTTCAAATTGATACTTCTCCTTCCTGAAACACCACGATCCTTAGCCAAAATTTATCACACAAGAGACCCTAGTATAAAACCACAACGCCCTAAGGTCCATAAGCCGCTGACTTCCCTCTTAAGCACCCCCAAGCACCACAACCGCAACACTCACTCTAAAGAGACCTTATGTGAACCTAAAATTATTTCCTTCACCTTCTTGATGCTGAAATGCATAATTGACAATGGTATAAAGATGCCATAAGTATCAACACCATCCAATGTAACTATCAGTTTCTAGCCATATACAAATCTTGAAAATTCTAAAGCGCTACATATAAATCTTGAATCCATTATAACCATTCTCGAGAGTCATACACTTTACTCAAATTTCAATTAAACCGACCAAACAGACCGAACGACCTGTGCCTCATTAGCATACCAACACCCAAGTGAGTAACCCATACTCCTAAGCAACTAAGGAAATACCAACTCCATGTACACTATATCCTTCACGAATAACCACTCAATTATTTTATGATTCCTATATACCCGTAGAGTGTAATACAACATGTATCCAGAAATTCCTTTACCCGAGTCATCCTCGATCTCGACCTCTGCAAGTAATAACTAATTCACTAGTATACACTGAACTGAAACCAAGACAACACATAGCCGTGCAATCAACTCGTCGATAGCATACTTTTCACTTGGATCGAAGCCATGGAATAAAATATTTGATTACTTACAATAACCATACCCCATTACTACCATAATACCACAGTGAGATTCCACTAAATCCTACATCCGCTCATGCAACACAAACCATCTAGTACCTCAAATCATATGCAAA
The DNA here is from genome assembly GCA_000715115.1 of Nicotiana otophora. Taxonomy (NCBI): domain Eukaryota; kingdom Viridiplantae; phylum Streptophyta; class Magnoliopsida; order Solanales; family Solanaceae; genus Nicotiana; species Nicotiana otophora. The sequence continues at coordinate 3,962 of AWOL01S0068461.1, forward strand.
ACTCGCGTTCATCCTCGTGATGGTTAAGCCAACTTCCACAAGCTATCCAAACTCAAATTGCAATATATATCATTCACTGGTAAAAGAGAACTCTATATAAAACATCATAGGGATCATATAACCTCAGGACACCTCGCATGAGATAACCCACCTCCTTTGCCTCAAACTGATATCTCCCTATACCATTCCACAGTCACGACTACTATGCAATCACTTAATCTTCTTGATTCTGAACTTATCAACAAGACATGAGAATCTACTTCACTCCACAACTAAACAACATGAGCGATCCCTCAACATACCCATAACTCGAGACCATACACCAAATCAAGACAGAAATCAAACACCACATAGTTCTTGCTATATCTCAAGTAAACTCTTTTCGTCATATTAGAACAATCTGAACACATCTCAACTCTTCTCATCATATTAGAACAATCTTAACACATCTTGCACTCACATCATATTCATCACATAGTCATCCAATCACAAATTCCATTAATGGGGACACCAACGGACCTATAAGTCCCAAAAGGATGTTCTCACACAATCGAAATCTCCGTTCTCAAGCTACATTCAAAACCCAGCCTCGAGTCCTCCAGACTGGCCCATCATCAGCATGCCAAAATCGCATCTCGCACCTCAACCATGGAATTACAAGCCGCCGGCACACAACCGATACTGAGCGCTCACATGCGTGGAAAGAATTCAAGAAGTTACACTTCAAGATGAATCAATATTGCATGATAAGAAAAGAAAGATAGGAATTATATCCTAATTGTCATGTAGCCTCTAGAAGATAGGTATGGACGTCATCATACCGATCCGCAAGACTCTACTAGATACTTGCTCATGACTTTTAGATCTATGAACCTAGAGCTCTAATACCACCTTGTCACGACCCAAAATTCAACTAGTCGTAAAGTTACCTAACCAAACCCGCTAGGTAAGCCAGTTAACCACTAACCAATTCTAATAACATTTAATAAAGAAATTCATTAAAGAAATATCTGAATCTGATACATTCCCCAAGAACTAGTATACAAGTCATGAGCTTCTAAGAATAGAGTTTACAAAGCTGATATGAGTAAATACATCATCTGTTTGAAAATTACATAAACAAAGTTTTTTGAATCTAAGGCTACCATGAACAAGAGGTAGCTACAACCGGAACACAGGTACATGTTCAAATCTAGTTCCCAACGAACACAGCAACATCAGCAGCCAGCATCTGCATGCAAGGTGCAGAAGTGTAGTATGAGTACAACTGACCCCATGTACTCAATAAGTAATAAATCTAACCTTAGGTTAAAATTAGTGACGAGCTTGTACCAAGGTCAAAGTCCAACTCCAATAACCAATAACGGTTCATAACAACATAACGTAAGTAATAAAAGAAGTAACTCAAAGAAAAAATGCTCAGCTTAATCATGATTTCTGAAAATAGTTATGCCTTTCAAGTATATCAGTGAAAACCCAAATCGTTCACCGAAGTTGCCAAAAATATGAGTAAGTTTGAAAACAGTAATTTTCCCAAAAATCCATTCAATAATAAATAAGATGTCTCATTTTCTTTCCAAATCGCCAGTGTAAGACAAATGTATCACTATGCTCATATATCAACATATGTGAGAAGTCATGAATGGCGTGATATCGTACAACATTAGGAAAATACTTCTTTATGCAGGTATGTCATGTGTGTGTGTCAATGTAATGTATCTCAGAGATGAACTCATGTACTCACACTCTTAGAGTACTCAATCTCACTTTCTCACACATTTCACTCATCATGCTCAATCACTCGGTACTGTATATGGCCAATCCGGCACAGGGAAGATCCATCCCGGAATATACACATCAACTAATCATCAGCCACTCAGTACCGAGTAGGGCCAATCCAGCCTGTGGAGAAGATCCATCTCCAGGTATATAATGCTTCGGACAAGATCCATGTCCAGGGAAGATCCATCCCTCAATAATATCAACCGTGCTCACTGGGGGTGTGTGCAGACTTCGGAGGGACTCCTTCAACCCAAGCGCTATCATAAATCAGTATAACCATTGCGACGTGCAGTCCGATCCCATAACTGTCACTCATAATCAGGCACTCGACCTCACTCAGTAATCAATCTCTTCATTCTCTCTCTCACGGGCTCACAGTGTCGTGATACTAGCCCAAAAACAATGATATGATGCATCAATAAATAAGAACATAGACTGAGATATGATATACATATGAATGCGTATGACTGAATATGTAATGTAATGAAAGCAAATAACCCAACAGTAGAAATGACCTCAATGGGTCCCAACAGAAAAAAGCATCTAGCCTAGACATGGTTTCTAACGTGAATAACAGCTCGATAACTCCAGTACGTAGAGATTTCATTATTTCAGATAAGTTCAGGTAACTACATGGTACCACAGAAATAACAGAATCACAGCTCACACGGTGCACACCCACATGCCCGACACCTAGCATGTGCGTCACCTCAACACCAAACACATAACACGTATATTCAGGGTTCATACCCTCAGCTCCAAGATTAGAAGAGTTACTTACTTTGAACAAGCCAATACCAATGCCGAGCAAGCCAAGTGATGCTCCAAAGATGGCATCACACGTGTAGCGACCTCCGAACGGCTCAAAACTAGCCAAAAGCAACTCAAATACATCAAATAAAGCCCAAGGAAACAATTCCAAATGATAAAGATCGAATCCTTAATCAAAACCCAAAATGGGCCAAAAGTCACACCCGAGTCCGCGCCTCATAACCCAACAAAACGCACAAAATCTGAACCCATTCAATTACGAGTCCAACCATACTAGTTGCACTCAAATCCGACTCTAATTCGATGTTCAAAACTCACAAATTCATATTATGATACTTTAGGCACAAATCCCTAATTTTCTCTTTAAAATTCACAATCCAATTACCAAAAAAGAAGGTAGATTCATGAAATATAACCAAAACCGAGTAGAGAACACTTACCCCAATCCTTGTGATTAAAATTGCTCCAATATCGCCTAAATCCGAATCGCACATCTCAACAAATGAAGAAAGAACCAAAACCTCAATTTATAGCTTCTGCCAGCATTTGTGCATCTGCGATACATTAGCCGCTTCTGTAACGTTACTTTTGCGACATAACCTCCACTTCTGCGGAATCAGCTGAGGACTCGATCCTCGCACCTACGAACAATATATCTGCTTTTGCGACATTGCAGGTGCGAGCCACCATCTGCACCTGTGAAATACCTCGCTCATGCGCTCCATCACCTCGCACCTTCGCATCCGCATATTGCCCAAATCTCCGCTTCTGCGGTTTTCCTCACCCAACCCTCACCTCACCTCTACGACGCCTTTGTCGCTTCTGCGTCCATCGCACCTGCGCAAACTAGCCACAGGTGCAATCACACTAGAACCAACAGCTTAGCAAAAGTCCAACAATGCAATAAAATGATCTGAACCTCGTCCGAAACTCACTCGAGCCCCTCGGGACCCCGTCCGAACATGCCAACAAGTTCCATAATACAATACGGACCTACTCAAGGCCTCAAAACACACATAACAATATCAAAACGATTAATCATACCTCAAATCGAAATCTATGAATTTTGAACTTTTCAACTTCAATAACGTGTGTCGAAACATAGCAAATCAACTCGGAATGAAACCAAATTTTGCATAAAAGTCCCAAATGACAAAACGAATCTATTCCAACTCCTGTAAATCACAATTTGAATCTGATATCAAAAGTCCACCCCCGATCAAACTTTTCAAAAATCCAACTTCCGCCATTTCAAGCCAAATTTCACTACGGACCTTCAAATCACAATCTGGACGCGCTCCTAAGTCCAAAATCACCCAACGAGCCTACTGGAACCGTCAAAACACTGTTCCGGGTTCAAATTCACAAAAAGTTAAACTTGGTCAACTCTCCCAATTTAAAGCTTTAACAATAAAATCCATTTTCCAATTCGATTCTGAATAACCTGAAAATCAAAACCGACGATTCACATAAGTCATACTACATCAAAAGAAGCTACTCATTCCCGTAAACTACCGAGTGAAGTGAAAATGCTCAAAACAACCGGTTGAATTGTTACAATACAGAAAATTCCGTGGAAAATATTTTCTTGGCAAACAAGTAGTAATCTTACTCTTTTTCGGTGTTTGGTACGCAAATTAAGGAAAATAACTTCTCAAGAGTATTCATAAATAATTTAGATACAATAAACATGAAACCATAAACTTTCGAACCAACAACCTTCCTAATCCATAAATTTGATAAACATCTGAACCGCTAAACTTTCGAACCCGTAAATGTTTGAACCCATAAACTTTATAATTGTTATACCCGCAAACTTCCAAACACACCCTTAGTGTTCTCTGATTTTGATTAAATAGTATTATGCGTTGCATGTGGGAGGTATATCTTGATATGAATAATCAAAAGTTAGTCTTGATCTTATTGTACCTTTTAATTGCTAGTCGGATCTATAATCACTCGATTTCTTTTCAATATGACAAATTTCTCAATTCCAATTCCATGTTGTCTTTGGTATGTGCATTATAGTTGTGATGAATTTTTCTACAGTTTTGGCTTCTTCTCTTCTTAAATGCACCATGTTCCTAATAGGATTTTGATGGGCATCTAGTTGTTCCTCCGTGCTTTGGAACATTTGTTGTTGGAGTTTCATATGGATGCATCTAACTATATTAGATTTTCATATTGATGCACTGAGAACTTCTTCAAGGGGCAGAGGAGGCAACAAGCATAAACAAAAGCCTAGAAAGGTGATTGGGTCCAAGCCTACACTACTATTGAGTAGCGAGGGTGGTCGATGCAGTTTTAACCCAACTAGGTCGGGATCGAATCCACAGAGAGTTAATGTTTGGAATTAGGTTTATATCTAAGCTAGATGTGGGTTTTGAATATAATTACACTTCCACAAGTTTGGGTTTGATTTCTACCTCTAACTTTACTCTAAAGATTGCAATAATCGAAACTAAGGATAATATTGTTGTTGTTGTTTTTCAAATGTTTAAAGAGACTATAGTAGTGAATTCTACCTAGGTGGATATCTAACAGGTAGAAAAATCTAATTCAAGCTTGATTAGTTGGGATTGTAATATAGATATCACACCCGGGTACTCACTCAATACCTCTAGGTAGTTTGAGTGATTTTGCCCAATTTGGCTTTCTCAAATCTAAATAGATATTCATGCAAATCAAGTGATATTATCTCAAGTTGGGTATTACTATTTAACCCTTTAATTGGGGCTATCAATTTCTTGAGTTCACCCCAACTCCTTGTTAGCCTAGTTTTCCTAGACTTAGTCCCTCTTTCTTAAGTAAAGACTAAGTCATAAAAGGCATGAATCAATGTTTGTAACCATTAATTCTTGAGTTCTAGCAAGAACTAGGCTAAATATCACTAACCCATTCACATTCAAGCCCTAAAATCAAATACGCATTAAATACCCACACTAGGGTTGGGTCACAATCCTAGCTATGGGTTTAGCTACTCATGGAAATAATAGAAATTAAAGATGAAATAAAGATAAAATCCATAATATTAATTTATGGAATGAAAATCTAATGTTAAGTAGTGAATCTAGTACAAAATTTTCGAAAATAGAAAAGTCATCCATCTTAGGTGCTCACACCAAAACATAACCCCCCCTAAAAATGATAAAAAGTTCTATTTATACTAAGCTGAAAATATCTGACAAAAATATCCATGTGGAGGTTGTGCGGCCGCGTAATTCTGAGTGCGTCCGCACTCTTGCTTTTGCGGCCTCATAATTCTGATGCGGTCCGCGTTCTTCTCTCTTGGATTTAGGTTGAGCTGAACTTTGGCGGACCGCATAATTCTAAGTGCGGCCGCGCACCAGATTATGCTTGTGTTTGGCTTGAAATCAACTCTCTGGTTCTTCATCTTGCGGACCGCATAATTTCGATCGCGGTCGTACTAGGGCTTTCCACGGCCACACAATTCTGGTGCGGTCCAAACTTCTCTCTTTTGCTCAAGTTGTCAGCTCTCTGAATCTCAGTCATCGCGGTCTGCATAATTTTAATTGCTGTCGCACATGGACTTTCACAGCCGCACATTTCTAGTGCGGTCCGCGCTCATCATTTAGCCCAAAATCATACTCTTTGAATCTCCCTCTTGTTGACCTCATAATTATGATCGCGGTCGTATAATGGCTTTCGCGGCCGCACAATATTTGTGTGGTCCGCACTTCAGACCTCTTTGCCCAGCCTTGGTTTTTTGTTCAACTTTTAACTCCTTTGTGAGTTGATTTTGATTCCTTTGGCTCATTTTGTACAATTCCTACAAGCAAGTATATTTCATTAGTTTCCGGGAATACCTTCAAGCATTTTTGTCCTAAAACAGAAGTAAAAGAGAGCAAATAATAGGTTAAAATCCCTACTTATCAACTCACCAAAACTTAAGCTTTTGCTTGTCCTCAAGTAAATAAGGTAATTCCCGACTCCACTAGATAAAAGGATATTTCAGCTGGCCTAAGGTTAATCAATCATGTATCTATTGGGACTAACCATTACCCTCAACACAAATGAATTATCAACAACACCATGTTTTGACCTTTTGAGTACCATAGTTCTAATGTGACACTAGAGCATCAAGAGTTGAGTTAATTCACCAAGAAAGCTCACTCTATCACGTAGATCATTGTGGAACACAAACTCCTCCTCCTCTACTCTCCATGAGAAAATATGACTTTAGAATGTAACACTCAAAACCAGGATTGTGAAGAAGTACGCTCATCTCTCTCAAAAGAATGTCACAACTCCAGCTCTAAGTACCATAAACTTGCCCCTTATGTAAATCACCACTAATGTAAGCTCACTCAACTTGAAATCATATATGGCTTTTGTGGGAATGTAATGAAGGCTTTTGGATCAAGGTAGGACTTATCGGCATATGATGGTTTCATCTTTCCTTAAGCACTCCATTTCCTCTTTTTGGCTCATACTTTCTTGAATCTTTGAGTCATTTTCTTCTTACTTAGGGGAACTATAGAGATGTAATGTCACTCTTTCTTTCTCATAACAGTCATTTTTCTCCTTTTCTAATCACTCCATGCCTTTCATCATTGCTTTCTTTGAATCCCTTCAATTTTCTACTTTATTCACTTTCTTTTTGACATATTTCTTTTTGGCCTTTATTTCTTTTCTTTGTCTTCCCTTTTCTTCATTTCTTTTTTTGTGCTTTATAGCTTTTATCACTTTCACATTCCTCGTCTCTCCCCCAAACTTATGCTTTTTCCAATTGTAAAGATCGGTTGCTAAAAGAGTGTCATTATAAAATGGATAAAGACTTGTAACATGGCTATTGAATGCAAAAGGGATTCGACTCAAAGGGGTTGACTAGGGATATCACATTGGTAGGATACGGAAGCTTTCAAGTTTCAAATTGGATCAAGGAGAGCCTACAATCATTTCTCAAGTCGAGCTATATTTAGAATTTCGCCTAGACAAACATTCAGGGCAAGTTCTAAACTTATTGGCATGGAACTTGGACTTGCAATTCAATGCATCACCTCTCAAGCTTCTGGATTGTTAAAGAGAACAGAGTCGAGGGCCCACAAAACCCTAGCTAAGATTGAAAATCACAAATGGCTCAAAGAAACCACTCGATTCTTTGCCAATCAACTTGTTTCTAACTATAAGGTCGAAGGTCAATGTGTCAGTGCCAAGTGAAGCCTGCTTGAGACACTTTTATTCATTACTACTATATATACAAAAACATAAACAAAACGGACGCAATCCCTTAAGAAGGTTGTCACGCAATCTATCGTTGGGAAACGTAAAAAGAAGATAACAACTTAAAAAGAAGTTACTAAAGTAAATAAGAAGCTATGTTACAAAGGAAAAACAACGAAAGAAGTTATGAAGTAAACTACAGAAAGTAGACTGAATATGTACAAAATGAAGTAAAGCGAATATATACATAATGAAAATGAATATATACATCGAATAGTAAGAATATATACATACCAAAAGTGAAAATAAAGATAAAGAAAAATAGTATAATTGTTATTACATACCAAATGTCATCAAATCAAAATGGACCCCCCCCCCCCCAAATGAAAAATAGCACTGTCCTCAATGCTCATAACAAATAAGAATAGGGAAAAGGGGTAGAGAGTATAGAAAACTCCCTATGTGGTCTTTATCTGCATCAGGTCCTCAACATGGACGAGGTCCTCAACATGCATGGGCTCATCATCACCCTCTGTATCCTCTAAGTGGATCTCCACACCCTCTGACTGGGGGGACTATGGGGTTGCCGAGCATCTGAATCAACTTCTCAGCTGTGCGTGAAGTGGCAGTCGGCTCCTCAGAATAGCCGGCTGCTGCCTCGGGCACTGTTGCATGTGCTACTGGGACTGTCTCCTCCCTGAGAAGGTCTAGTGGAATATCACCAGTAGAAGAAATCTTCTCAACCTCTTTGCTCAACTTCTCCACCGACTCGTTAGATGCCTGAGTCTTCCGCATCTTCTTCACCTGCTTCCCCAAATCCTTGATAATCCTCCCATGTGTATCAAGAGTCTCCCGGATCTTCTTCTGGTTATCCAGAATCTTCTTCAAAGAGTCCTCCANTCCTCCCTGAGAAGGTCTAGTGGAATATCACCAGTAGAAGAAATCTTCTCAACCTCTTTGCTCAACTTCTCCACCGACTCGTTAGATGCCTGAGTCTTCCGCATCTTCTTCACCTGCTTCCCCAAATCCTTGATAATCCTCCCATGTGTATCAAGAGTCTCCCGGATCTTCGTCTGGTCATCTAGAATCTTCTTCTGGTTGTCTAGAATTTTCTTCAAAGAGTCCTCCACTGATGGAGATACCTGAAGCACTGATGGGGCTGAAGACTGTATTGCCACTGCACTGGATATGGCGGTCAGCTTTTAGGTAGCTGCCTGTATCCAGTTGTTGAGACTAGATAGTGTCTGTGAAACCCGCAGTGCAGTCTGATGGTAGGTAGAAGATGCGGGCATTGACATAGGCACTGAGAGGGATGGTCTGGAGGAAGGAAGAGGCATGGCAGCTGCTCCGGCAGAAGTACCAGCTGCTATGGAGGGCTCGGCAACTGACCTGGTGGCCACTACCCCTTGCTATTCAGACTGGCCAGTGGAGGTAGTGGATTTACCCTTGAATTTAGGGTTGTCCACGCCCTGGAGGTGGTACTATGAGAAAGGCTTTTTAGTCTTCACCTCCACATCAAAATGTCTCATCTCTATCCCTTGGTCTTGGAAAAACTCTATGAGGAAGTTGGGGTAGGGATACGATCTTTCTTCTTTCTGGACTGTATTGGAGATGTTGTAGGAAATCAAGTTTCCTACATCAATAGGATAGCCTGCCATGATGAAAGCTATCAATAGTGCCTGGGGGAGTGGAAGGACATTCGTATGCTGGCACGGGTCAAGACAATTACACACGAATGTTTTCCACCCTTTTGCTTCAAAGTTAAGGGTGGATCTGACAATTTGAACTCCTGTTGTGAGCCATGCAGGTGTTGTCCCTGGAGTAGTAGGTATCTTAGCTAGCCATGGGAGAACTGCATCACCCAAGGCTAGCTTCTCCAGGAATTGCACTGCCTCGACCTTCTCAAACCCTACATATATGTTCAGTGCGTGGCCATCAAACTAGATTTTCAAGTTCCGGACCTTCGTCACCTTTGTACCCTTTTTGATGTGGGCAATATTGGAAATTCCTTGACGAGGTATTCATTGGCATCTTGCAACCGGCCGGTGAACCATTTCCATCATTTTCTCTCCGTAAATTGCTTTAGGACATTCAGATTGTGCTGGCTTAGGTCTTTGGCTATGAATTGTCGCTCAAGAGTGAGCGGCCTTTGGGGCCACCATTCCTGAAATTTTGCATACGCATCCTCACTTACAAATCTATTAGCCCATACCTTCGACTTCCTTGATCTAGCCAGGCCTTCCACAATTGTGTCACCCTCTCTCCCGTCATCCAGGACCTCATCATCATCATCTAAATTGATTGGGGTAGCTGTTGTGGTAGGTGTTGTAGCAGGTAGGGAAGATGGTTCAGATGCCTAACTACCTCACTCTGAGCCATCAGAATAGCTAGAGGAGGAGGTAGGTTCATTGAACAAACGGAGTCTATCGGGGAATTATTGTGATTGTGCCCCCGGTTGTGGTTGTACAGTATCCCCCTCAGAAGTTTCCCGGGATGGGAGGTATTCACTGGTGTCTGAGGAGTCCAGAGGTGGTCTACTTAGAGTAGTCTATTTGCCCAAGACTTTCTGGACTAATAGTGGCATGCTAGGTTTTCCTCTACCCCGGCCTCGGGAGGATTCTTCCCTCCCATTAGAAGTATCACCTCGACCACAAGAACGCACCATTGTCTGCAACACATAAGTAGTGAAAATCAGTTAGCATTGGGGTTCAACATGTGTTATTGAATTACAGTTAAAAAGTAAGACACAGCTTCTCAGAACAGGGCAGCACGGACAACACAAAAGTGAGTGCGGCCACGGACTGCCCATCGCGAACCGCACAAAAATAAGTGCGGCCGCATAATACCCATCGCAGACCGCACAAAATTGAGTGCGGTCGCAGAGATACCAGGTTCGGACTACTGGTTCTCTGAAGTTACCTCAGCGAGGACCGCATACTTTTAAGTGTGGCTGCGAAAACCCATCGCTGACCGCACACAATTGAGTGCGACGCATAATCGATTCGTTGGGTCTCTGAAGTTTAATTGTGTGGACCGCACAAAATTGAGTGCGGCCGCACAAACTTAGCAATGACAAGTTCCTTCAACCTAAGGTATCGCGGACCACAAATATTTGTATGCGGCCGCATACCCTAGCGCGGACCGCACAAAAATGTGTGCGGCTGTGAAATTCAAATCAGAACGGCACTGAAATACGATTAATACTAGGGTTTTCACTAATTAGGCATAATTTGTGGAAATTAATCAATAAAAGCTACTAACCCCAGCCCCAATTATGTATTCAAATACTACCCACATGCTTCTAAGTAAGAATTAAGCATCAATTTGACATTTTTGGCATGAATCTAACCTTAGATAAAAAGAAAACAAAAAAAAGAAAATAAAATAAAAAGATGAAATTAATTCATTAAAATCATCATACCAGTAATGAAATGTAGTAGGAAAACAACACTTGATGAATATGGGATGAGATTGAAAATAAGAAACAGTGCATTATGCTTTAGCCTAGCTTGAGATGTCAGAGTGTGTAAAGCGTCAATAGTCTCAAAAAGTCCTATTTATACTCTGACCATGTTGGCCCACCGACTTACCTGGGTGTGGCCGCACAATTTTGGTGTTGTCCGCACTCTTTACCTTTTCTAACTCAGCAGCTGATTTAGTGACGCGGTCTGCAAAAAAATGGCTGCGGCCACACAATCTATGCGGTGCACGAAATTTTGATCATGGCCGTGAATCCTTAAGGGATTTTGTCAGGCCAAACTTCAGAGATTTAGCATTTTCCATCTTTCAGCTGTGCGACCGCACACAGAATTGTGCGGCTGCGAAGGACTTGTGCGGTCTGCATAATTCTAGCGCGGTCTGCACAATTTCACCACTTGGCCAATTTTTGTCTTGTCAACCAGTTAGTCCAAAACCATGCCTAATCTAACAAGAAAATCAAAATAAAGAAAAACACATGAGTTGCCTCCCAAGAAGTGCCTGATTTAACGTCTCGGCACGACGCATGTTACCATCATTCATTTGAAATGGATCAATGCAACAACATGGCCATCATCAACCTTACCAAGGCAGTGCTTCACCCGGTGCCCGTTAACTCTAAAGATCTCACCATTCTTATTTTTTAAATCAAGATCACCAAAAGGAGTCACATATACCACTTCAAAAGGACCACTCCACTTTGATTTAAGCTTTCCCAGAAACATCTGTAACCCAGACTTGAATAAAAGAACAAGGTCACATTCTCTGAATTCTTTATTCCGGATATACTTATCATGTAGGTACTTCATTTTTTCCTTATACAAGGATGAACTGGAGTAATCATGAAACCGGAACTCATCAAGTTCATTAAATTCCTCCACCCGAAGATTGGCAGCTACATCCCACTCAAGGTTTAATTTCTTTAACGCCCATATGGCCTTATGCTCTAATTCCACCGGAAGGTGACATGCTTTCCCAAAGACCAACCGATACAGAGACATACCAATTGGAGTCTTGTAAGTTGTTCTATAGGCTCAAAGAGCATCGTCAAGTTTCCTTGACCAATCAGTCTGATTTGCATTGACAGTCTTGGATAGAATACGCTTGATCTCACTATTGGAGACTTCAACCTATCCACTTTCCTGGTGTGATAGGGGGTTGACACTTTGTGAGTGACACCATACTTGGAGAGTAAAGTATCAAAAGCTTTGTTGCAAAAGTGTGATCCCCCATCACTAATGATATCCCTTGAAGTACCAAACCTTGTGAATATGTTCTTCTTCAACAAAGCTAACACACTCTGAGCTTCATTGTTGGGCAAAGCCACGACTCCAACCCATTTGGACACGTAATCCACAACTATCAATATATAGGTGTTCCCACATGAGCTTATAAACGGACCATAAAATCAATGCCCCAAACATCAAAAATATAAATCTCCGGGAGGGCGGTGAGAGGCATCTCATTTTTCTTGGAGATCCCACTATCTCTTTGACATTCATTGCAATGCTTAACGAGATAGTTAGCGTCCTTGTAAAGGGTAGGAGATAGAATCCATAACTTAGCACCTTTGTAGCAGTTCTCGCTTCACCATGGTGACCACCATATGGCGATGAGTGGCAAGCTTCAAGAATGTCCAATTGTTCTTCTTCTGGTACACATCTTCGGATAACACCATCAGTATAAATTTTGAAGAGATACGGCTCATCCCAATAGTAGTTCAGGTAGTCCCGTTTGAGCTTCTTCCTTTGGTTTGAGGAGAACTCATTCGGAACAATGCCACTCACAAGATAGTTGGCCACATCGGCAATTCATGGCATCCTAGTCATAGAAATGGAAAGGAGTTGTTCGTCAGGAAATGAATCATTAATTTTAAGGCAATCATGTGGCCTCCCGTCTTCCTCCAATCGAGAAAAGTGGTCTACCACTTGATTCCCACTACCCTTTTGGTCTTGAATCTCTAGATCAAACTCTTGCAATAGAAGCACCCACCACATCAACCTTGCCTTAGAGCCTTTCTTGCTCATCAAATAACGAAGTGCCGCATGGTTGGTGTGAACAATCACCTTTGTACCCATTAGGTACGGGCGAAATGTCTCCATAGCAAAGACAATGGCTAAGAGTTCTTTCTCGGTCACCGTATAGTTGACTTGGTCCTTGTTCATGGTCTTGCTTGCATAGTAGACCGGATGAAAGATCTTATTAATTCATTGCCCCAATATCACACCAACTGCCGCATCGCTTGCATCACACATGAGCTCAAATAGTAAGCTCTAATTTGGCGTTGTGATAATAGGAGTGGTAGTCACCTTATACTTGAGTAGTTCAAATGCCTTCATACAATCTTCATTGAAAAGGAACTTGGCATCTTTTTCCAAGAGTTTGCACAAGGGATTTACCACCTTAGAAAAGTCCTTGATGAATCGGCGATAAAACCCCACATGACCTAGAAAGATTCTCACTCCCTTTACGGAAGTAGGGGGAGGGTGTTTGGATATCACTTCAATTTTTTCTTTATCAACCTAAATACCATTCTTGGAAATCATGTGACCGAGGATAATGCCCTCCTTGACCATACAGTGACACTTCTCCCAATTCAGTATCAAGTTAGTTTCTTCACAACATGCCAATACCTTATCCAAGTTATCCAAGAACTCTTCAAAAGAATCCCACACGATAGAGAAATCATCCATGAAAACCTCAAGAAAGTCCTCCACCATATCGATGAAGATGGGCATCATACACCGCTGAAAAGTTGTCGGTGCATTGTATAACCCAAATAGCATCCACGAGAATGCGAAAGTGCCATATGAACAAGTGAATGTGGTCTTATCTTGGTCTTCAGGTGCAATAAGAATTTGGTTATATCCAGAATATCCTTCCAAGAAGCAATAATAAGCACGTTCGGCTAACCTATCCAACATTTGATCAAGAAATGGATGCGGAAAATGGTCTTTCCACGTAACTTTGTTGAGCTTTATATAATCCATGCACACTCTCCACCCGGTGATAGTTCTTGTGGGGTAAATTCATTTTTGTCATTTGTGGTCACAATCATGCCCCATTTCTTTGCGACACATTGCACCGGCGAGGTCCACGAACTATCAGAAATAGGTTAAACGACCCCGTCATCCAACCACTTGATGCTCTCCTTCTTTACTACCTATTTCATGGCCTCATTCAATCGTCTTTGATGTTACATGAAGGGTTTGGCATACTCCTCCAAAATGATTTTGTTCATGCAAAAGACGAGGCTTATACCACAAATATCCGCCAATGTCCAACATATTGCTTTCTTCCTCCTTTAAAGCACTGCAAGGGTGGCATCTACCTGCATGTTAGTTAAGCACGAGGAAAGAATAATAGGTAAAGTGGAACAAGGGCCTAGAAACTCATACCTGAGGTGTGAAGGCAAAGGCTTTAACTCCAACGTAAGAGTCTCCTCAGTTGAGGGCTTTGTTGGTGGAGTCTTCCGGTTTTCGAGATCCAAGGAAAGTTTTCGGGGCTTATAAGTATATGATCTCATTCCTTGCAAAGCATTGACACATTCTACAAAGCCTTCCTTCTCATCTTACAATTTCCAAGGTATCTTCCATATTTGTTATAACACTTGTGTCATTAACAATTACTTCGGTCACAAGATCCATGAATGAACATACTTCGTTGCTATTTGGCTGCCTCATTGATTTACAAACATGGAACACCACGTTTTCATCGCCCACCCAGAAGGTGAGCTCTCCAGCTTCCACATCAACTAAGGCCTTCCCTTTAGCAAGGAAAGGTCTCCCCATAATGATTGGCACCTTATAGTCAATTTCACAGTCAAGTATCACAAAATCTGCGAGAAGGATGAACTTGTTGACCCAAACTAACACATTATCAATTATCCCCAATGGCCTTTTCATTGTCCGATCCGCCATTTGCATCCTCATGGATGTGTGTCTTGGTTGCCCAATCCCCAATATTTCAAACACAAAATAGGGCATCAAGTTAATGTTTGCCCCCAAAATCACATAAAGCTTTGGTGAAATCGGCACTCCCAATAGTGCACGGGATTGTGAAAGCACCGGGGTCTTCCAACTTTGGAGCTATGGAGTGCACCATAGCACTCACTTGATGTGTCATTTTGATCATCTCATAGTTCATTGATCTCTTCTTTGTTACCAAATCCTTCATGAACTTGGCATATCCTGGCATTTGTTCGAAGGCTTCAACCAACGGCATATTTATGGACAAACTTTTCATCATATCAATGAATTTCTTGAATTTATTCTCATTATTTTGCTTTTCAAGTCTTTTAGGGTATGGGGGAGGAGGAATTGGCATTGGTACCTTAGCCTTTGGCACTACCAGTTCCGGCATGTCAGTCACTTGCTCCCTAGACGGGTTCACATTTTTTTGCGCCTCTTCCACATTTTCATCAATATCAATTCTCGCTTCTTCATTAACTTGAACATCATTGCTTGGATCATAATCATCTTGCACCAACACATCATCACTCACATGTCTTCTTTAGTTTGAGGTACTACAACCCCACCTCTCCTACTTCTTGTTGTCACGGCCATTGCATGCCCCGTATTCCCACCTTTCGGGTTCACCACCGTATTACTAGGTAGTGCCCCCCTTTGGGCGAGTATTTAAAGCTTGAGAAATTTGGCCAAGTTGAACCTCTAAGTTGCGGATAGAAGTGTTGTGGGAGGCTAATTGGGCATCAGAGTCGGCGTTTTTCTTCATCATTTGCTTAAACATGTTTTCAATCCATCCCATTTCACTATTGGAAGAACTAGGACCTTGCGACAGATATGTAGGCGGGTTGTTTGGTTGTTGATACATCGGGGGCCTCTGAAAGCCCGACCCCCGATTTTCTTGATTGCTATTATTGCAACCCCCTTGATTATTGTTGTTCCCCTAATTGCTTTGATTGTTGCCATCCCAATTACCTTGATTATTTCCTCCCCAATTGCTTTGATTATTGTTGTTGCCACCACTCCAATTTCCTTGGTGGCCTTGCTTGTTTCAGTTTTCTTGGTTTTCTTGTGATCTTCATTGTTGTTGATATGGAGCATTGCTTCTTTGACCTTTATAATTGTTTACTTACTGAAACTCTTCATATTTCCCATCATATGAATCATCTTGATTATACCTACTATGACTTTGCTCAAATTGTTCCGGATGGTTTTGTAGTTGTTGACCTCGTTGGCATCTCAGGTTTACCGTCATGTTCACCCCTTCCATAGCATTCACTTATTTAGACCCTTGAACTTGTTGAAGTTGAGCCTTGGACAATTGATTCATGGTGGTTGTCAACTCCGCAATAGCTTTCCCATGATCATGTAGCTCCGTGTGTAGATGAATAACATTTGGGTCACCCTGAGGAACATTGGCTCTACTTTGCCACGCAGAAGGGGTGTCCACCATCTCATCCAAGATTTCACAAGGTTCAGAATAAGACGTGTTCATGAAGTTACCCCCAGCGAGTTGATTTACCACACACTGATTTGTTGTGTTGATCCCCCTGTAAAAGGTCTCTTGGATCATGGCCTCGGTCATATCATTGTTTGGGCATTCTTTGTCCATGGTACGATATCTTTCCCAAATATCGTACAATGGCTCATTGGGATCTTGTTTGAAAGAATAATTTGCATCCCTTAGTGTAGCCATGTGTCCCGGAGAGAAGAATTTGGCAATGAACTTCACGGCCAACTCATCCCAAGTGTGGATGGAATGATTTGGGCAATCTCTCTATACAGTCCAAAGCCTTTCCCCGTAGAGAAAAGGGAAACAACCTTAACCGCAGTGTATCCTCGGTGACATTTGTTTGCTTGCTCCCCCAACAAGTATCGACGAAACCCTTGAGATGCTTGTAGGAATTTTGGTATGGAGCTCCGATGAAGAAACCCCCATGCTCAAGCAGTGTAAGCATCACGTTGGTAATTTGGAAATTGCCCGCCCCAATCCGGGGCGGGACTATTGCACTTGCATAGCCCTCATTCGAAAACACCCGGTGTGCTGCTCTTGATGGAGGCTGTTGGCCTCGCCTGTTTACTTGAGGCTCGGGATGAACCTCATCTACTTGATCGTCATCTACCTCCTCTCCCAATGGTAAATTTCCGAGGGGCTCATTGTTAAGGGCCATTTTGTACCTAAAAGCATTTCACAAACAAAATTAGTGACTCGGAAGGAAAGAAAGACAAAACATACAAATACCTAGATATATTGATAAATCCATTTAACTCCCCGGCAACGGCGCCAAAACTTGATCGGGTCCAAGCCTACACTACTATTGAGTAGCGAGGGTGGTCGATGCAGTTTTAACCCAACTAGGTCGGGATCGAATCCACAGGGAGTTAATGTTTGGAATTAGGTTTATATATAAGTTAGATGCGGGTTTTGAATCTAATTACACTTCCACAAGTTTGGGTTTGATTTCTACTTCTAACTTTACTCTAAAGATTGCAATAATCAAAACTGAGGACAATATTTTTGTTGTTGTTTTTAACATGTTTAAAGAGCCTAGGGTAGTGACTTCTACCCAGGTGGATATCTAACGGGTAGCAAAATCTAGGGCAGGCTTGATTAGTTGAGATTGTAATATAGCTATCACACCCGGGTACTCACTTTATACCTCTCGGTAGTTTGAGTAATTTTGCCCAATTTGTCTATCTCAAGTTTAAATGGGTATTCATGCAAATCAAGTGATATTAGCTCAAGTTGGGTATTACTATCTCTAGGTTTAACCCTTTAATTGGGGCTATCAATTTCTTGAGTTCACCCCAATTCCTTGTTAGCCTAGTTTTCCTAAACTTAGTCCCTCTTTCTCAAGTAGAGACTAAGTTATAAAGGCATGAATCAATGTTTGCAACCATTAATTCTTGAGTTCTAGCAAGAAATAGGTTAAATATCACTAACCCATTCACATTCAAGCCATAAAATCAAATACCCATTAAATACTCATACTAGGGTTGGGTCACAACCCTAGCTATGGGTTTAGCTACTCATGGAAATAACAGAAATTAAAGATGAAATGAAGATAAAATTCATAATATTAATCTATGGAATGAAAATCTAATGTTAAGAAGTGAATCTAGAATAAAATTTTCGAAAACAGAAAAGTCAGTCGTCTTAGGTGCTCATACCAAAAACTAACCCCCCTAAAAATGACAAAAAGTTCTATTTATACTAAGCACAAAATATCTGACAAAAATGCTCCTGCGGAGGTTGTGCGGCCGCGTAATTCTGAGTGTGGCCGCACTCTTGCTTTCGTAGCCGCATAATTCTGATGCGGTCCACGTTCTTCTCTTTTGGATCTGGGTGGAGCTAAACTTTCGCGGACCGCATAATTCTAAGTGCGGTTGCGCTCCAAATTATGCGGCTGCATAAAAGTGATGCGGTCCGCACTTGCTTGATTTTGGACTAAAATCAACTCTCTGATTCTTCATCTTGCGGACTGCATAATTTCGATCGTGGCTTCACTAGGGACTTCTGTGGTCGCACAATTCTATATCGGTCTGCACTTCTCTCTTTTTCTCAAGTTATCAGCTCTCTGAATCTCAGTCATCGCGGTCTGTGTAATTTCAATTGCGGCCGCACAGGGACTTTCGCGGCTGCACATTTCTGGTGCGGGTCGCGCTCATCATTTAGCCCAAAATTAGACTCTC
Source organism: Nicotiana otophora (assembly GCA_000715115.1). Lineage (NCBI taxonomy): Eukaryota > Viridiplantae > Streptophyta > Magnoliopsida > Solanales > Solanaceae > Nicotiana > Nicotiana otophora. The sequence continues at coordinate 22,834 of AWOL01S0068461.1, forward strand.
TGAATCTCCCTCTTGCGGACCGCATAATTTTGATCGCGGCCACATCATGGCTTTCAAGGCCGCACAATATTTGTGCGGTCCGCACTTCAGACCTCTTTGCCCAGCCTTGGTTTTTTGTTCAACTTTTGACTCCTTTGGAAGTTGATTTTTATTCCGTTGGCTCATTTTGAACAATTCCAGCAAGCAAGCATATTTCATAAGTTTTCGGGAACACCTTCAAGCATTTTTGGCCTAAAACACAAGTAAAAAAGAGCAAATAAAAGGTTAAAATCCCTATTTATCAAAAGTCTTCAAAAGGTCAAGCTTCTCAAAATCTCTAATCATGTTTAAGTTCTTATATTGGAATATAAGGAACATCAAATCTAATGGTGCCCTTGAAAGACTTAAACAATTAATCATAGGAGAAAAACTTTCTATCATTGCTTTAGGTGAACCTTTTCACAAAATAAATAAACTGGATAAGTTCAAAAGAAGTTTGGGGTACCAACGTGCCTTTTCAAATTGTAACAGCCATATTTGAGTCTTTGGGAAGATCAACTGGATTGTGATATAATTGATGAGGATGAGAAACAAGTCACTTATAGTATAAAGATTGATGGAGTCTCTCTACTACTTTCTTTTGTTTATGCAAAATGTGAGGATCATCTACGAGAGCATCTTTGGGATATACTCAGGCTTATTCAAGGGAATTACAACATGCCTTGGTTAGTGTCTGGTGGCTTCAATTGTATTATTGGTCCGACTGAGAAAAAAGGAGGTACCCCACATAGAAGGTCAAAGAGCATGTCTTTCATACAATGCATTATGGATTGTGAATTAGTGGATGCTGGGTACACTGGGTCAAGCTTTACATGGTGTAATGGTTGGGCTCCAGAGAGAAGGGTTTGGCAGCGATTATATAGGGTTCTCTTAAATCATGAGTGGTTGAATCTCTTTCTCAATACCAGTGTTAACCATTTGATTAGAACTGGGTCTGATCACTCTCCTCTTTTGATCTCTTCTAACTCTAATAATGATGATTATGTTACATATTTTAAGTTCTTGGATTTCTAGACAGAAGAACCTGGTTTCATGGATATTGTTGAGCAAGCTTGGAGTACTGATGTCTCTGGTTCACCACTCTAGAAGTTCCATTTAAAACTTAAAAATACCTTCAAAATGCTTTCATAATGGTCCAGAACATCTGTTGGAAATATTTTTACAACTGTAAAATCCTTTGAGGATAATATTGTAATGTTGGAACTTAAATCTACCAATGACAACTCAAGCTAATAGAGTTGCCTTTAATCAAAGCAATGTTGAGATGATAAGGGCATACAAGAAGGAAAAGGCTTTTTGGAGAAAAACTTTGGAATCAAGTGGTTTGTGGATGGAGAAGTCAACACCATATTCTTTCACTCTGTGGTCAAGGACAAGAAGAGGAATTTAACTCTATCTAGACTGCAAGATGATAATGGCAACTGGATTGAATAAAATCAGTGTATTGCTCAGGAGGCTATAAAGAATTTCGAGAAGCAATTCACAAAGGAGAACACCCAAAGAACTTTTCTATTATGAGCTGCATTCCAAGGATTGTTAATCAGGAGGATAACAAAAATCTGCTAGCACCACCTTCATTTGATGAATTGAAAGAGATCATCTTCTCTATGAGCACACACAATGCTCCTGGACCTGATGGAATCTCTGGAAAATTCTACCAATCATGTTGGGAGATAATAAAGGAGGATTTACTATTAAATATACTTGGTGTTTTTGCAGGTACTTCTTTACCAAGATCTTTTACTCACGCTGCCTTATCATGATTCCAAAGGTGATGAATCCCAAATGATTCACTGAGCTAAAACCAATCAGTCTTAGCAACTTCTCTAGCAAGATTATTTCCACACTTATGAACCAGAGACTTGGCCCTGTTATGAAGAAATTGATCTCTCCATATCAGACTGGTTTTATCAAAGGAAGGTCTATAAATGAGAATATCATGCTCACTCAGGAAATGGTGCACAACATTAATCAGTCTCCATAGCTTGAAAATGTTGTCATAAAATTGGATATGGCCAAGGCATATGATAGAGTCGATTGGGACTACTTATGCCAAGTTTTGAGGAAAATGGGATTTTCAGAAGTATGAATTGATAGAGTCTAGAGGATAATCTCGAATGTCTGGTATTTAATCAACCTAAATGGTTCAAGGAAAGGTTTCTTCAAATCTGTCAGGGGTATTAAATAAAGGGATCCTCTTTTCCCATCTTTGTTTGTCATTGGAGTAGAGTTATTATCCAGAATGATGAACAGACTACCCGAAAAAGGTTTTATTCCATATTCATCTAAAAGAAGAGGGACCTTGATTACTCATTTATGTTATGCGGATGACACCATTTTATTTTCCTCTGGAGATCCAACATCCTTGAAGATGATGATAAATAAACTGGAGTGATATGAAACCATCTCTGGACAGATGATCAACAAGAGTAAATCTGGCTTCTATGTGTCAACAAACTTCCCTCAATCTGAGCTCAATAAAGTGGAGGATATTACTGATTTTTCTCAACTTCAGTTCCCGATGCAGTACTTGGGGTGTCCCATATACTTGGAGAGGAAAATAGTAGATCACTTTAATAACATGGTAGCTAAAGTTTCCAATAGACTGTAAGGATGGCAAGGGAAGCTCCTATCTTATGGTGGAAAAACAGTGCTCATTAAATCAGTATTGCAATATCTTCCTCCTCACTTGCTTCTTGTTCTTTATCCTCCTAAAAAAGTTTTTTCACAAATAGAGAAGATCATAGCTATTTTTTTCTGGGGAAAGTATGACATCAAAAATATATTCTACTGAAAAAAATGGAGTGATCTTTGTTTCCCTATTATTGAAGGGGGGCTGGCTTTAGATCACTATCGTATTTCGCAGATGTCTTTTCTGCTAAGGCATGATGAAACTTCAGAACTGATCAGAGTCTCTTGAACGATTTTTTGAGTGTTAAGTACTGTAAAAGGCTACATCTTGTTGCCAGAAAGTGGCCATACGACCAATCTCACAACTGGAAAAGGTTAATGGATATTAAAGAAGATGCTGAAAAACATATCCTTTGGAAGATTGGGGTAGGTAGGATATCCTTCTGGTGGGATAATTAGTCTGGTAAGGGAGCCCTTGCCAAGGTCATCCAATTCCATAATACCTCCAGGTGAACTATTTCTTTGAGGTTGGGAAGTGGAATTCCAGTAAGCTTGGGAATGTCCTTCCTCACAATATTGTTAATGACATTTTGAAGATTGGTATCAATATTGGAAGGAAGGATAATCCAATATGGATAATTGAATCCAAGGGACACTTCACTTGCTATTCTGCTTGGCAGATATTGAGGAGACAGAGGAATACTTCATTCACTACTCCCATGATTTGGCAGAAGAAACTTTCTTTTCAAATTTTTTTCTTCATGCTAAGAATGCTACAGAATAGAATCCCAACTGATGAAGGCCTCAAGAGATTCAGATTGATCCTACCATCAAAGTGTTCGTGTTGTAATAGTCACAAGGAAGAGACCATCATGCACCTATTTTGTGAGAGTTATATTGCAAAACAGGTGTGGTCCTTTTTTACTCAGAGTTGTGGTATTACAACAAGACAAGGAGACATTAGGCAATTGATCATGTCTTGGTGGATAACTAAGGCAAATAATAGAATCCATGCAATGATCCTACAATGTCTACCATCCATTGTATGCTGGGAGATATAAAAAAGTAGGTGTGCAGCCAAGTTTGAGAACTTACATATGTCCGGAAGAGCTATAATTATACATATTTGCAGGTCCATGATTATGCTACTGAACAACCAATTTTCTAGAGTACAATTCCTTTTGCATTGGAATGATATATGCATAGCGGTAGAGAATGCAAAACAGTTAATTAGTAGCCAACTGATTAAATGGTGCAAACCTGATTTTGGCTGGCTAAAGCTGAACATTGATGGTTGCGGTAAAACAAAAACAAGAAGTGTTGGAGGTGGTGGTGTTATTAGAGATCATCAGGGATCCTTTATTGTTTCTTTTGTTGAGTATTATGGCCAATGCACCAATAATTTTGAAGAGGCAAATGCCATGCTACATGGGTTGAAATTGTGTTTAAGCAGATATTTCTTTAATGTAATTGTCGAGTCTAATTCTCCGATGATCATTAACATGATTAACAACAAAATGAAGGTTTCTTGGCAGATCCATCATATCATTGAGCAGATTATTCAAATCTCTAGCAAGGGTAATTTTACTTTTGTCCATACATATAGAGAAAGTAATAGTGTTGCTGACCAACTTGCTAATGTGGGGGAAAGTTTAAAAGTTAAGGTCACCTTTGATACCACTAGTTCTTTGTCGGACATAGTGAGATCTTCACCGAGTCTTGATCATGTCGGTTTACCAAACATTAGATTCAAACCAAGGAAGAACCATTTTGATATTAACGATGTTTCTAGATATAGCTGAATTTTTTATAGTAGTGCTAACTATATGTATATCACCTATTAGTAAAGTTCATATATCTCAAAGTGTAATGGAGAAAATCTCACAAAGTAGACAGACTCGTTGATGCTTTTGTATTGGAGGATGAGATATATCATTCTTCGCAATGTTTTGGAGGCTATGGTTTATGTTCTACTCAGTATACTTATTCTTTTTGATGATATACCAAAACAAAAATACACCGAGAATGTTTGAGAATTTGCTTAAATCAACTGGTTTTCTTTTACTTTTATCATTTGCCCCCGTTATCTCTCCCTTTAGTTAAATTTTTTATGGAAATATAATAAATCTGTTTACCAACACTACAATTTGTAGTCCTTTACAACTAATATTAACGACTCTATAAAATTATCTCCAAAATGACTGAGAAATGAGATTACTTTTGGTAGTTATAGGCTTATAGATTTAACTTTATTAGTGCATAGACATATGCATTAAAAATTTCGTCGTGGTATTGGTTGTTTATATTATGTACGCTTTTATGCATTCTCTCTTATGTACTTTTGTGCAACATCAGTTTCATATAAATGACTTTTATTATTGACGCACTGTGCACATCCAAGATGTTTGATCGTGTCAATCCCCTAACAAACGTTGATGTATTTCTTTTTTCAATAGGTTTACTGTAACATTCTGATCCATCATTCAACAACTCAAAATTTAAGTTTGTTTACCCGAAAAATGGATAGAGTTAAATTTATACGTAGTTCTAAGGGCGTGTGGTATAACTTGACACAAATCGCAAGAATAAATAGAAATATCGAGTGTTGACTGTGGAGAATGACAAAATAGGCAAAGTTGAAAAGAAGATGATTTATATATTAAGCAAGATGAATAAATCTATGAAGCTAAAAAAGGATAACTCTTCAATATAGGAGTTCATGATATCTCAGTTACAATGTATGCCAAAAACTTAGTTCTTACAGAAATAATAACCATCCATTTTATAGTGGAGGAATTCTATTTAGATATAATTAAAAATACATAGTGGGAGACCCATGATAAATCAGCTTTTTCATACTGGCTGCCAGGATTCTCTCCTCTAGTGCGATTGCAACGGCTCTTGTCTATGAGCTCGATATTGACTCGAGCTTGATATCGACTCGAGCTCGATTCTGACTCGGATCCTTGTATTGATTCGGGATCAGTGTTGGTCGGTCTCTGCCTCATAATCTCGATAACTTCACTTTACATCATAGTTCGATTTGGATTCGAGCTCGATAATAATATCGAGCTCGATATTGATCGGTCCCTAGGGCTCGAAGTTTGGTGACCTGACTTCGGACCTCAACCTGATATTATGAAGACGCTCTTCGATCCAATGCATTACCATTTCGACCAGTTCGTACGAAGGACTAACCGATTTTGACCGTATACAACTTTATTTACTTCGGTTGGATATCATCATTCAACATCATATATCTATCGTTTATAGTCGTGTTAAATAAATATGTTTTAAACGTATGCCATTTGTTCTCATCTTTCTTTCTATTAGAGTATTTACCCTTTTTCTAACTTTGTGTTAACCAAAATATTCGATCTAAAGTATGATTTTCAGATTATACTATTCTATAAAATTATTTAACAAAAGTATAAACTATGTTTAGCGGGAATGTCCGGAAACATAGATATTGTGAATTTACGTTGGAGAGCTAAACAGAAGAACAAATTACTGGTAGACATTTGCGCCGTCGTACTAGATACACACAAATATCGCTTGAAAGAATACAATTATTTTTATCCCAACTATGAGATAAAAGAGTTGGAATCGAAATAACAAAGACTCCTTCATCATTCAAGTAATGCAGTCTCATCTCTGAAAGTTGATAGCCGACCTCAAAAAAGAAGTGATCGTTACACCTTGAAGAAGGTTGGCAAACCGCATTGTTATCTTCCTTTTCCGAAATATTTTTTTATATAAATTATATTCCTTTGGTTTCAATTTATGTGAACTCATTTGATTAGGTACGGAATTTAAAAATATAGAGAACTTTTATGAACTTGTGATGTAAAATGAGACACATATATTTTGTGTAGTTATAAATCATTGTATAAAGGTAAATTATTTTCCAAATAGGGAAAGAGGTCATTTTCTTTTTGGCACGGACTTAAAAGAAAATATGTTCACATAAATTTAAAAGAAGAGAGTATTTGTCTACACGCATGATGTCTTGTGGATATCTGCAGATAGACTTAGATGATTAAATCAATCTACTCTCATCGAAGTTATTTTTCATTTGATAGGTCATGCTTCTCCAGCTACAAGTGTATCAGTTACTTCCAACAAAGGAAAATATATAGTTGATTACTCTCCATCTTTGAAGTAGGTGAGTCCATAAATATCAAGATATGTATTCCGACAATATTACTTTTGTTATTGCTTACCCATATCTAAACATTGACTATTCTATGCTAGGATCAACATCAAGTGCATCTGATGCAGAAAAGAATTTAACTTCAAAAGTTACTTCAAAGAGAGATATGTATCTATCTACTAAAGTAACAATTCACATATTAATGCCTCTCTATGTAACATAATTATTATTTACCATGCACATGTAAAAAAAACATTAGCTAGAAGTCATGTTACAAAATAATTATCTATTGCCAAAAAATAACATAAAGTTCCAAATTGTAAATTTTATGGAGCAAAACAGTTTCAATATAAATCACTGGGTTTTTGTTGTGATAATGGATCAATTAAATTGATTTCCCGTCAAATTCTTGAAGAAATACGAATTTTATTTTTAGGTGAGAACGAAGAATCTAAATATTTTCGTACTCACAGTAGAACCTCTTATAATATGTTTGCATTTACTGATAGTGAAAATCTAATAAATAACTGATACAAAAAATATCGCGACTCAATACAAAATTCCCCAAAATTCGAGTGTCACTGAGTACATGAGCATCTAAATGACAATACAGTCTAACTGCTAAAAGAACTGTCAAGGAAGATAGAACAATGCTAATAAACTGAAAAGGAGAGCCGAGATTTGCAGACACCAAGGCAGCTACCTCAATAGTCTCCAAACGGATGAAGCTCCAAATCTAGCAACCGCCATGCCAAGAAATACCTGGATCTGTACACGAAGTGCATAGTGTAGTATGAGTACAACTGACCCGATGTACTCAATAGGTAACAAGACAAACCTTGGGCTGAAAGAAGTGACGAGCTCAGACAGATACAATCCAAATCCAGATTATAACAGTATAGAAATGTAGGCATGCTTTCAAGTTTAACAGTTTAAGTTCAGCACGTATAAAATATACCAAGTGGGACTGATATGATGAATGCTACATCTCTATATTTAATGTCAATTATAAATGCCAACTATAATGCAACACAGTGATAAAGTCATATACATACTCTCGGAGTATTCAATCTCACTTAGCACGCTCAATCACTCAGTACTCCCAGTCACACAATACTCCCAGTCACTCAGCACTCTCAATCTCTCAGCGCCCTCAATCACTTAGAACTCGCACTCAGTAGGTACCTGCGCTTACTGTTGTATGTCAGAGTCCAGAGAGGCGGATCCTGCCCAAGGGCTAATATAAGCCAATCATGGCATGAATGAATAAAGCCTGTTGCGGCGTGCAGCCCGATCCCATAAATATCACTCACAATCAAGCCCTGGGCCTCACTCAGTCATCAAACTTTACGGTCTCTCGGGCTCACAAATCTCATGACAATGAGCCCAAACAATGATAATGTGGTGTAATAATAAATAGCAACAGAGACTAAGATATGATATGTAAATGATAGATGTTGCTGACCAACTTGCTAATCTGGGAGAAAGTTTAAAAGTTAAGGTCACCTTTGATATCACTAGTTCTTTGTCGGACATAGTGAGATCTTCACCGAGACTTGATCACGTCGGTTACCCAAACTTCATATTCAAACCAGGGAAGAACCATTTTTCTATTAACGATGTATTTAGATATAGCTAAATTTTGTATTGTAGTGCTAACTATATATATATTACCTATTAGTGAAGTTCATATATCTCAAAGTGTAATGGAAGAAGTCTCACAAAGTAGGCAGACTCGTTTGATGCTTTTGTATTGGAGGATGAGATATATCATTCTTCACAATATTTTGGAGGCTATGATTTATGTCCTGGTCAGTGTACTTATTCTTTTTGTTGATATACCAAAAAAAACAAATGCACCGAGAATGTTTGACAATTTGCTTAAATCAACTGATTTTCTTTTACTTTAATCATTTGCCCCCGTTATCTCTCCCTTTAATTAATTCTTTTATGGAAATATAATAAATCTGTTTACCAACACTACAATTTGTAGTCTTTTACAACTAATATTAACGACTCTATAAAATTATCTCCAAAATGACTGAGAAATGAGATTACTTTTGGTAGTTATAGGCTTATAGATTTAACTTTATTAGTGCATAGACATATGCATTAAAAATTTCGTCGTGGTATTGGTTGTGTATATTATATACGATTTTATGCATTTTCTCTAATGTACTTTTGTGCAACATCAGTTTCATATAAATGACTTTTATTATTGACGCACTGTGCACATCCAAGATGTTTGATCGTGTCAATCCCTAACAAATTTTGATGTATTTCTTTTTTCAATAGGTTTACTACTACATTCTGATCCATCATTCAACAACACAAAATTTTCGTTTGTTTACCCGAAAAAATGGATAGAGTTACATTTGTACGTAGTTTTAAGGGTATATGCTATAACTTAAGTGTTGACTGTGGAGAATGACAAAATAGGCAAAGTTGGAAAGAAGATAATTTAAAGATTAAGCAAGATAAATCAATCTATGAAGCTAAAAAAGGATAACTCATTAATATATGAGTGCATGATATCTCAGTTAAAATGTATGCTAAAAACTTGGTCCTTATAGAAATAATAAATACTCCTTTTATAGTGGAGAAATCTTACTTTAGATATAATTAAAAATACATAGTGGGAGACCCATGATAAATCAGTTTTTCCATAATTTCTGGCAGGATTCTCTCCTCTAGTGTGATTTCAACGGCTCTTGTCTATGAGCTTGTTATTGACTCGAGCTTGATATCGACTCGAGCTCTTGATCTTGACTCGAACTCGATTCTGACTCGGATCCTTGTATTTATTCGGGGTCAGTGTTGGTCGGTCTCTCCCTCATAAACTCGATAACTTCACTTTGCATCATAGTTCGATTTGGATTCGAGCTCGACATTGATCGGTCCCTAGGGATCGAAACTTGGTGACCTGACTTCGAAACTCAACCTGATATTATGAAGACACTCTTCGATCCAATGCATTACCATTTCGACCAACGAAACTAACCGATTTTGAACTTATACAACGTTATTTACTTCGGCTGGATAACATCATTCAACATCGTATATCTATCATTTACAGTCGTGTTAAATAAATATGTTTTAAATGTATGCCATTTGTTCTCATCTTTCTTTCTGTTAGAGTATTTAGCCTTTTTCTA
>AWOL01S0068461.1:33464-56258 GCA_000715115.1 Nicotiana otophora
GACAAGGTGGGTTGCTCTGATGGTAAGCACCCTCCACTTCCAACCAAGAGGTTGTGAGTTCGAGTCACCCCAAGAGCAAGGTGGGGAGTTCTTGGAGGGAAGGATGCCGAGGGTCTATTGGAAACAGCCTCTCTACCCCAGGGTAGGGGTAAGGTGTGCGTACACACTACCCTCCCCAGACCCCACTAGTGGGATTATACTGGGTTGTTGTTGTTGTTATTTAGCCTTTTTCTAACTTTGTGTTAACTAAAATATTCGATCTAAAGTATGATTTTCAGATTATACTATTCTATAAAATTATTTAACAAAAGTATAAATTATTTTTAGCGGGAATGTCCGGAAACATAGATATTGTGAATTTACGTTGGAGAGGTAAACAGAAGAACAAATTACTGGTAGAAATTTGCGCCGTCGTACTAGATACACACAAATATCGCTTGAAAGAAAACAACTATTTTTGTCCCAACTATGAGATAAAAAAGTTAGAATCGAAATAACAAAGACTCCATCATTCTAGTAATGCAGTCTCATCTCTGAAAGTTGATAGCCGACCTCAAAAAAGAAGTGATCGTTACACCTTGAAGAAGGTTGGCAAACCGCATTGTTATCTTCCTTTCCGAAATATTTCTATATAAATTATACTCCATTAGCTTTAATTTATGTGAACTCATTTGACTGTGTACGGAATTTTAGAAAAGAAAAAAGTTTTTTGAACTTGTGGTATAAAATGAAGCACATATATTTTGTGTGGCTATAAATCATTAAATAAAGGTAAATTATTTCCAAATAGGAAAATTGGTCATTTTTTTGGCAGGATTACAAAAAAATGGGTTCACATAGATTGAAACGCTGGGAGTATTTGTTTACACGCATGATGTCTTGTGGATATCTGCAGATAGACTTAGATGTATAAATTAATCTACTCTCATCGAAGTTATTTTTCATTTAATAGGTCATGCTATCAGTTACTTCCAACAAAGGAAAACATATAGTTGATTATTTCTCCATCTTTGAAGTAGGTGAGTCCATAAATATCAAGATATGTATTCCGACAATATTACTTTTGTTATTGCTTACCCATATCTTAACATTGACTATTCTATGCTAGGATCAACATCAAGTACATGTGATGCAGAAAAGAATTTAACTTCAAAAGTTACTTCAAAGAGAGATATGTATCTATCTACTAAAGTAATAATTCACATATTAATGCCTCTCTATGTAACATAATTATTATTTACCATGCACATGTAAAAAATAAATATTAGCTAGAAGTCATGTTACAAAATAATTATCTATTGCCAAAAAATAACATAAAGTTCCAAATTGTAAATTTTATGGAGCAAAACAGTTTCAATATAAATCACTGGATTTTTGTTGTGATAATGGATCAATTAAATTGATTTCCCATCAAATTCTTGAAGAAATACGAATTTTAGTTTTAGGTGAGAACGAAGAATCTAAATATTTTCGTACTCACAGTAGAACCTCTTATAATATGTTTGCATTTACTTTACTTGGAATAAATTATGATAGAGAATTAGCAAAGAGAAAATACGGCATCTATATATATAGAGTTCAGGGACAAACATATCACTTCATTGACGATTTGGTATCTTTAGGAGCGAAAGAGAAACATTTACAGCTGTATTTTTATGATAATGAAAATGAGATAACAAATGGAATGGCCTTACCGGATAAAATTAATGAAATAGTTGTTAGGAAGCTCATTGATATACAAAAAGTCAATCCTTATTCTTAAGCTGATCAATTCAGTCAATGATAACTAGCTAGAATTGTTATTAGGGGAATTGCCTATGCAGGTCAATATTTGAATGTGTTACATTCAATATGGGGCCTATGCAGGTCAACCGTTGAAGGTGTTACCTTCAATGTGGGTGATGGTTCTTTAGAAGTGGCTATGTTTCCTTTTGATATGTTTAAGCATATTTTTTCGATTCTAGCTTGCAGTGAGAGTTAGGTGCTGAACCTTACTATTATATTCGAGGATGATTTGTTTTGTTGAGGTCACAAGTCTTCTATTATAAGTGATTTTATCTTAATTCACATTATCTAATTATTGTACTGATAATGATGTCTACTGTTGTTGCATCCATGAAGATATTTTTGACATCTATATGATTAACTCAGTTCTTTATTCATTCTATTTCTTCAAACGTTTAGTGTATCCTTAAAGTGAATTGTTGTTACGACCCAAAATCTCACATGTCGTGATAGCGCCTATCGTATTACTAGGCAAGCTGATAATCACAAATAATCGCGCATCTTTGAATTGAAAACATAATGAAATAAGTTTAATAGTAAAAATCTCATAAATATCTGATAAAAAATATATCGTGACTCAATACAAAATCTCCCAAAATTAAGGTGTCACTGAGTACATGAGCATCTAAATGACAATACAGTCTAACTGCTAAAACAACTGTCTAGGAAGATAGAACAATGCTAATAAACTGAAAAGAAGGAGAGTCGAGGTCTGCGGACACCAAGGTAGCTACCTCAATAGTCTCCAAACGGATGGAGCTCCAAATCTAGAAACCGTCGTACCAAGAAGTACCTGGATTTGTACACGAAGTGCAGAGTGTAGTATGAGTACAACTGACCCGATGTACTCAATAGATAACAAGACCAACCTTGGGCTGAAAGCAGTGACGAGCTGAGACAGATACAGTCCAAATCCAGATTATAGCAGTACAGAAATATAGGCATGCTTTCAAGTTTAACGGTTTAAGTTCAGCACGGATAAAATATACCAAGTGTGACTGATATGAGGAATGCTACATCTTTATATCTACATATCAATTATGAATGCCAACTGTAATGCAACACAGTGATAAAGTCATATACATACTCCCAGAGTATTCAATCTCACTCAGCACGCTCAATCACTTAGTACTCCCAGTCACACAATACTCCCTGTCACTCAGCACTCTCAATCTCTCAGCGCCCTCAATCACTTGGCACTCGCACTCAGTAGATACCTGCGCTCACTGCTGGTATATCAGACTACAGAGGGGCCGATCCTGCCCAAGCGTTAATATAAGCCAATCATGGAATGAATGAATAAAGCCTGCTGCGGCATGCAGCCCGATCCCATAAATATCACTCACAATCAAGCCCTGGGCCTCATTCAGTCATTAATCTCTACAGTCTCTCAGGCTCACAAATCTCATGACAATGAGCACAAACAATGATAATGTGGTGTAACAATAAATAGCAACAGAGACTAAGATATGATATGCAAATGATAGATGTGACTGAGTACATATGTAACACCCCGGAAATATTTTGAAGTATTTCAGTGTAAAGCCCCGTAATTTTCGCAAGTGAGTTCAAGGTTTCGTGGTGCGGGAGTAGGCTTACGTGTTTGAGGATGGTATAAGATCTTCGCGGCTCGCAAGCTTGCCGCGTTTCGGACTTTTTTAGTTGAACAATGCACCGCAAAGTAAAGGAAAATTTTTGGCGGAAAAGCGCATTTATGCGGCCCATTATGCAGCCGTATAATCACTCTGCGGACAGCATAATGGCCGCAGAGTGAAGCAGTAAGTTTGGCCAACTTGAGATCCGTTTTGCAGTCGATTATGCGACCGCATAATCGATATGCGGACCGCATATCGGTCGCATAATACCTCTTGGGTTTTTGCGGAGGGAGTTCTGCGGTGCATTATGCGACCGCAGAATAGGTATGCAGACCGCATACTGGTCGCATACCTGGGCCGAAAATTAAGGCCCCTAAGGGCCATTTCTCCAGTCACTTTTCGGACCGCATAACTATTATGCGGTCGCATATGCGACCGCAAACCTGTGTCAGGGAACCCATTTTCTTAATTTAAAACCCGACTCCTATTCCGTTAAAACACCCCTTTAGTCTATTTTGAAGCTCATTTCTGATATTTCTAGTGTGTGAGAGAGAGAGGGTTCTAGAGGGAGGGCCTAATTTTCATCAATTGATCTTCAACCATCACTCAAAGCCTTAGAAATATTCAAGTAGAGCACCAAAATCCTTCACCATAAAAGGTAAGGCTTCATCACCCCAGCTCCTAATTTCAAACATAGCTATAATGGGGTATTAGTGTGATACTTCATGGGTATGTGGGTGGTTCATCTTGCATACATGTAATAAAGAGTGTGAGAAAAATAAAAAGTGAACTAGAACCATGAACGTTTTCCTAATTTTGGGTTCAATTTGTATATTGCTAAAATAGATTGAGGTTGTTAAGGGTTCCGGATAATTTTAGAGTCTAAAGAAGCGCGATTGAGGTATGCTGGCTAAACTTTCTCTCTTGGAATTGAATTCCATAATGTTTCTGTAAGTTTCAAAGTGTGGGTTACGTATTAAAAGGTTATGGCTTTGAGTCGTGTTTCAATGAAAGATAAAATTATCTAAAAGTTTTTGTACTAAATTCATGCCCATTAGTAGCTGCTTTAACTAATGCTTTGATTTATAAATATATCCAGTATGATTCGAGTTCTATATATTCATGTGTTGAAATTGTACATTGTCATTTGTGGGGGAGAGTATTGTAAGAGTAAATGGTGTATTGACTGTTTATGATTTTTCATGTGTATTTCTATTGTTGGTTGGTATGCTTCATTCTTTGGGAAGAAACCATTTGTGTTTGAAGTTTTCATTTCAAATGTATTTGAAGTATTGATTTCTAAAATATCCTATATGTTGATACTTGATGGTAATCTTTGAAATTGAAAGAGGTGAAAGTGTGGAATATGAAATACGGACATCGTGCCAGGAATAAAGAATCTTGTGAATGGCCTAATGATCCAAGGAAATATTGTCGTTGTGAATGACTGGAAATACTAATGAGAATTCATACAATGTGAAAGATGTTGAGGTGAGTACAATTGTATTTATGATATTTCTGTTTGCAAATCAAATCAAAACTATTTTTGGGAGCATCATTAGCAATACCGAGGAAGGGTGGGTCATAAGGCCCACACCTGAAACTACACGTGCCGGTGTAGGGGTGGATTGTGATATTATTCCCCTTAATTGGGATGAAACTGGAACCTTTGTGGATTGGAAAAGTCAACCCGCACGGCATATGTGGGAAGGCGGCCTAGCTGATCGGGTGGAGATCAGACGCCATATTGCGCATATGGTGGTACTACTCTTGGTAACAACTTTCTTTCGCATCACATGTCAAACCACATTGTTCGTGGGGAGATGGCCTAGCCGACCGGGCGTGATCGGACTCCGTGCTAACAAAGACGGTGGTATATCGGTGCTAATGATCTCCCAACCAAAATTATATATGAAGTTCGTATTTTGAAAATTATTATGTTTTAACTGGACGTTTGGATATTGTTGATTGTGACTTGCTGTTTCTATGTGTTACCTTTTCTTATATGGGCATTCTATTTTGAAAGAGGATTTTTAGCTATACATACTAGTGCTATTCGACAGTACTAACGTCCCTTTTGCCGGGGGCGCTGCATCTTTAATGGATGCAGGTGGTTCTTCAGCAGGCGGCATTGATCAGTGATAGCAGTACACTCTTTTCAGCTGATTTGGTGAGCCCCACTTCATTTCGGGGTCATGTATCTTTTGTTTCTCATGTACTGTGTTTTGAGGTATAGTCGGGGCCTTGTTGCCGGCATTTCCATATTACTCTTCTATTGTACTTAGAGGCTCCGTAGACAGGTTGTGGGTTATGGTTGATGTTGGGAATTGAACTAGAAATGTTGGTACTTGGAAATTATGTTTTTCATTAATTCTATAAACTCGTAATGTTTTGGAAATTATGAATGAAGCTACTAATGGGAATGAAAAGGAAGTTGTTAATAAAATATTTTCAGTGGTTGATTAATGGAGTACATCTCCTCTTTATTCAGGTATGAGTTTGGGTAGAAGGAAGTCTAATAGGCTTGCTCGGCCGGGTACTCTCGGTTGAGCGCCGGTCGCACTCCCTCAGTTTGGGGTGTGACAACATAATTGCAATTTAAGCAAATAATCCAATAACAGAAGTGACCTCTGTGGGTCCCAACAAAACAAGCATACAGTCTAAGCATGATTTTTAGCATGGCTTGTAGCTCAATTACTCTAACAAGTAGGAGTTTCATGTATAGCAATAAGGTTTGATAACTATAGAGTACCACATAATTTACCGAGTCATAATTACTACGGTGCACGACCACACGCCCGTCACCTAACATGTGTGTCACTTCAACACCAACCACATAACATGTATTTCAGAGTTTCATATCCTCAGAACAAAGTTTAGAAGTCTTACTTATCTCAAACCTTACAAATCTCTACTCCAACAAGCCCTTGCCTCGCGAATCGGCCGCCAAACGACTCGAATCTAGCCACAAAAAACTTAATACAATCAACACGAGCTATAGGAATAAATTATATATGTTAAGCTAGGTTATTTACCAAAACTCAAAAAGTCAACCCAAAAAGTCAAACTCGGGCCAATGTTTCGGAATCCGATAATTAATAAAATCTGAACACCCATTCAACAACTAGTCAACCCATACCAAAATTACTCAATTCCGATCTCAACTCGACCTTTAAATCCTCTAATTATAGTTTATGAAGTTTCTATAATTTTTTCCAAATTTTCCAAACCCAAAACACTAATTTAATGGTAAAAATAATGATAGATTCATGTATATTAATCAAATCCGAGTTAGAATCACTTACCCCAATCAATTTCTTGAAAATCCCTCCAAGAATCTCCCCGATCCGAGATCCCAAAGTCCAAATGTGAAATAATGAAATCTTTTATTCTGCCAAGATGCGCCTCTTTGCGATCGTGGGAAATGCTTCGCGATCGCGAAGCACAAAAATACAAGCTGCCAAAATAACATTCACGGTCACATAGCTCTAATCGCGAATGCGCTGACTAACTCCCTCAAAGGTATGCGATCGCGGACACACTCATGCGATCGCATAAAGCAACGCACCTGACCTCACATGCCTCATCTTCCTTTATCGCGAACACGACACCTACCACGCGTTTGCATAGTATTGACTCCCCAAGCTTCGCGATCGCACACCCATTCTTACGAACGTGTAGAACAAATTTCCTAATTACCCAAACTACCATTCGCGATCGCGGACTTACACTCGTGATCACGTATAAGAAAACCAACAACAGTCATGACAGCAATCCAACAAGTCCAAAAATGAGCCGAACATGATTGGAATCACACCCAAGGCCCCAGGACCCCTTCCAAACATGCCAACATATAAAACATCATAAAAACTCGCTCGAAGCCTCAAATTACATAAAACAATACTAAAATCATAAATCACACATTGATTCAAGCCTAATCAACTTATGGACTTCTAACTTCCGAAACTAATGCGGAAACATACCAAACAAACTCCGATTGATCTCAAATTTTGCACACAAGTCATAAATTAAACAAGGACCTATTCCAACTTTCGAAACCAAAATTCGAGCCTGATAACCACAAAGTCAACTCTCGGTCAAACTTCTCAACTCTCGAAATTTCAACTTTTCCAACTTTCGCCAATTCAAGCCGAAATCATCTACGGACCTCCAAATCATCGAAAATACGAACTAGCCCAGCCCAAGACCCCTTGCAAATGCAACCCAGGCATCGCAATTGCGATACCTGGGGGTTCCCTGCTAAGGTAGCAAATGCGACCGTGGTGTTCGCAATTGCGACACCAGAGGCACCAGACACCAGATTTTGCAAATTTTAATCCATAACTCTGGAATATATTTGAAACTCATCCGAGCCCTCGAGGCTCCAAACCAAACCTCCACACAAATCTAAAAGCATCATACGAACTCACTCGCGTGATCAAAACGCAAAATAATATCTAAAACTACGAATCGAACACTAAACCCCATGAATTTCAAAACAAAGTTCAAGAATTTCTAAGATTACAACTAAATGTCTGAATCTTATCAAATCAACAACGACACCAAATTTTGCAGACAAGTTCTAAATACCGTAACAGACCTATTACAAGTCTCAAAATCAAATTCGGAGCTCGATAGCTAAAAGTCAACCTACGGTAAAATCTTTCAACTTCAAATTGCAAGAATTTTGGCAAATCAACACAAATTGACCTACGGACTTCCGAAATTAATTTCGGGCATACACCCAAGTTCAAAATTAAGATACAAAGCTATCGGAGCCATCCAAATACAGTTACGGGGTCAGTTTTACAAAAGTTAATGTTTGGTCAACATTTCTAATTCCAACTTCTAAGTCAAGAATCAAAGGCTCCAAATCAACCCGAAAGCTTCCCAGAACTAAACTAACCAACCCCGCAAGTCATAAAATTATAAACACAGATGTATGAAGCACAAAAAGGCATAACGAGGTGAGGTTACACAAAACAACTGATCGGTTCATTATATCTCCCGACCATGTACACCTGCGGGACCGTTTCTGCGATCCAAAGTCCGCATCTACTAATTCCCAGGCCTCCGCCCAGTTTCGCTTTCGCGCTCACTCATCCGCAACTACGGGCTCGCAGATGCGGAATTACCCTCTCACTTGCGCCCCCAGCCAAACTCAACCTCAATTCGTATATGTGCACAAGGGCCCGCACCTGCGGCTCCATATTTGCGGCCAAGCTCTCCACAAATGCGACAACACCAGAACCTGCAACCATCTGAAATTCTTCCAAGTCCACAATTGATCTGATCTCAACCCAAAACATACCCGAGGTCCCAGTTCCTCAATCAAACATACCAACAAGTCCTAAAATACAACACAAACCTAATTGAAGCCTCAAATCATATCAAACAATACCAAAACCATAAATCGCACCCCAATTCAAGCCTAATGAAACTAATGAACTTCCAACTTCTAAAACTCTTATTGAATCATATCAAACCAACCCGAAATGACCTCAGATTTTGCATAAAAGTCCCAAATGACACAACGTACCTATTCTAATTTCCGAAACCAAAATTTGAACCTGATATCAGCATAGTCAACTTTCAGTCAAACTTCTCAACCTTCCAAACCTTCAACTTTCCAACTTTCACCAAAAAGTACCAAATCAACCTACAGAACTTCAAATTGACATCTGGACATATGCCTAAGTCCAAAATTACCTTACAAACCTATTGGAATTATCAAAATACTATTCTGGAGTCGTCTACATAAAAGTCAAACTCCGATCAACTCATTCAACTTAAGCGTCCAACCTTGGAACTAAGTATCCCAATTCACTCTAAAACTTCTTCGAAACCAAGCTAACCATCCCGGCAAGTCACATAATCATAAATGAAACATAGAAAAGGAAATAAATAAGGAATGAGGCTACAATACACAAAATAACCGGCCAAATCATTACAAATGCGAACAACTAGTCATAATTGCGGACATGTCTCTAAGCCTACAGTTATCGCAAATGCGATAAAATCATCCAAATACAATCAAAGTGTATTTGGGCAACCGCAAATACGATTAAAGCTTCGCAAATGCGAATCTTTCCCCAAAGTTTACTTTGTCGCAAATGCGACTTACCCATCATAAATTCGGAGCTGCCTTATCCCCAAATGCGATACAAACTTCGCAAATACAAAGTTCCGATCTCCAGCCCATTTTCGCAAATGCGAGCCATCCCTTGCAAATGTGAGATCTGCAAGTTCATCCCACTAGTTGTTCGCCAGCTTCACCAAAACCATGCACAACATATCCGACACTCACCCAAACCCCTCGGACTCCATTCCGAACATCTATAAAAGTGTAACAACATCATGAAAACTCGATCGCTATCTTAAATCGTCAAAATAACGTCACATATCAAGAATCGATCATTAAAACTCAAGATTTTCCAGTTTAAAACTCATTTTTTAAAATTTTCATATAATACCGCAAAACACCCTCGGTTCACCCAGGATCCTAACCAAATATGCGTACAAGTTCAAAATTATCATATGAACCTGCCAAAATTGTCAAAATACCGATCCGAAGTCATTTACTAGAAACATTAACCGTGGTCAACTCTAGTCACTTAAAGTAAAAATCATATTTTCTTCAGAAATTCACATTTAAATTTTTTGAAAATCGATACACACCATGCACGCAAATGCAAGGAAAATTAGTATTCAAGACGACCGGTCGGATCGTTAAAATAACCTGCATTGCTAAAACTGGACCAACCATGCATCTTGAGATGCAATTGCTTTCTAATTAGTGAACCGCATAGTAGAGCTTTCAATTGGCTACAACTTTAATTTTCAAGGGTCCATAAGCAATATTAATATTCTTGTGGCTATTATGATTTTGGCACTAGTCGTTGTTTTAATGCAAAAAAATATTTTAAAGGAGAAATAAGAAGAAAATTATGGGTTCTATGTAACACATAGAGCAACCTAAGAAAAAAAAAATAAGACACAACAACTAAAAGAAACAAGACCAGTTTAGAGTTTCCAAATCTTCGAAAAACTCAAAATAATACAGGAAAAATAAGAGCCTAGATACAATGATGCACAAAGGATACAAAATTGTTATCTTTCATATTATTGCTCCAAGAACATTTTAGTGAGCATAAAAGATAAAATTGAAACATAACAAAAGATCTACCATGTCTTATAATACAGTACCATGGACACCTTTCTCTAGGCAAAAAGGCAAGCAATGGTAATGATCACTAATTCACCATATTAAGTAAGGTATAGAGCAGCATGTTGAAAAACTGATAAAGAAAGAGCTTTGCCTTCCACATCATTACTAGACCTCTAGAGAGTACCACTGCTGGGAACTGGATGAGCATGTCGAATTGAAGTTCCTTAGTTAGCTTCTTGTGGTTGGTCATCCTTGTTTCCAGTAGTACTAGCATAGCTGATTTGTGGAGCTGAACCATGGCTGAGCAATGTCTTTTGAACTCTGCATTGTTCCCCCCTCTAACATTCCATATGATGTAATTCATTAGAGGGGTGGATTAGTTGGGGAATCCATCTTTTGTGCCTTCTCTTTCCCCCGAGTAGGCATCACAACTTTCTTCTTCCCTGGGTTCTTCATGCTCAGTATAGGAGTCAGAGTTAGTAGTGGCTTGAGCACACCCTGATTCTAGTGGGATCCCAATCCCATTCCACACTTGGATAGGGCTCTAGGACACAGCAGGACAAGTATCTCGCTGCACTCCATACTGAACTCTATTGCTCTGACTGAGTCTAGTAGGAGCGACTCCGTCTGGAGTGGTCCAAAGTTTTCCTTTGTCATCTACACTTCCTTGGTTGGTTTCCTTTTGAGCAGATCTAGTGCTTTGTCGATTTCCTTTGTTATATTCCCCAGTGCTAGGGTCTGTATCTTCTCCACTCGAGTTGAATACGAAGGCACTTGTTGAAATAGTGGTTCGATAACCACAAACTGAGGCGTTGCCACTGGGTCCTCTGCATTGAATACGAAGGCACTTTTTAATCCATGGATTGTGCTGAGATTGTTTTTGCAGGTTTCTCTGGTAGGGGATGATTAGGGGTCGAGTAGGTATTGGGGTATGGTGTATCATTTGGGTAGGCGTTTATCAATTGGGGATGGTCCCCGGTAGTGGGCTATGTGGGGAGTTGACGGCCCAACCCACTATGGCTTGTCGGGCCCAAGCTTGATCTTTGGTTTGTGATGGGGGCCGAAATATTTGTGTTTTGGGTTTGTGTAAGGCATGCATTGGTACCCGTACTTGTTTCCTCATGCCCCCGTCCTACTTTCCTCTTTGCATAGGATTTGGGTTGTTCTTGCGTGGAATGGGCTTGCGGGGAAAGGATATTGGATATTTGTTTGTTAGACAAATTAATAGGCCGTTGATGGTTATTGGCCTTATTAGCATTATTCTTAATATTATATTTAAAGGTTTTAGTCTTCAATTTCGTTAATAGTTCTCGTCACGTTGATTTGAAATTGCGTGGGCCTTTGAATTGGTTTCCTTCTCCTTGGGAAGGTTAACCTTTTCCATTCATCTTTGACATCCTGCTTGTTGCATGCTTCAAAGCATTTTGGTACTTCTTCAGAGCATTCTGATACTTCTTGTGGTAGTGTTGCCGCTCTTTGTATGTGGGTACACGATTTCAAGGTGTGTCCTCTTCTGCCACAACCTTTACACAGTGTTCCCTCCCCTTGGTAAATCACTGCTTGTTTGTGATCTCCAATAATTACTGATATCTCTACCGAAGTTTCGAGAGGCACTTGGATACATATGCGTGCATACCTACATCTAAGGGTAGATGACATGAATGTGTCTATTTTGAGTAGTTTGCCTAGTTTCCTTCCAACCTTTTCTAAAATTTCTATATCATAGAACTCAGTTGGCAATTGAGTCACACGAATCCAAATGACAGTGAAGGATAGAGTTACCTCTTATGAAACAAATTTGGGTTCCCATTTCCAGATATGAACCAAGGGCCTAGGTGTAGTGCTTTAGCCATATTCTCCTCCAATCCAAATTTGACTATAAAAAAATCTCATCCTAAACCAATCAAGATTAATTATTCAGAATGGATTCCAAAGTTCAATTAGTTTAGATCGGAGGAAATGGTGAGGCATTCTATGACCAAAGACTTTTATGATGACGGAAAAGCTCCAAGGATGGTACAAGCATTTTTTGTCTTCCGGGGATAGGGCTATTGGGCCATCATTTTCTTTTCCTTTATCGTCATTATTATTATATGGGGTTCTTCCCCGTAGTATTTGGATTGATTTATTTCTTGTTTGTCTAAGAGAATTTCCTTGTAGGAGTGAGATGGGGTATCCTCTACCTCTAAGGGATTATTTTGGTCTGATGGTTCCGGTGGGATATTTGGTGGTTTGGTGGTTGTGTCGATTCAAACCATTGTAGAGGGAAGTCAGAGATTCTCCCTATTAGTATTTTCTATCACTGCAATGGTCAAGGTATCATCCTCTCATACCCCCTGGCGTTTTTATTTAATTTATGCTAGCAACCTTTTATCTGATAGGAAAGTGCTATGGGACCTTTTAGTTGATATCTCTATGAATTTCAACGGTAAATGGTTTGTAGGGGCTGATTTTAGTGAAGTTCTGAAAGCTAGGGATAAGTTTTGGGGTAACTACATCAACCCTAACAAAAGTAACTTATTTGGGAACTGCCTTAATCAATGCAAGCTAGTAGACCTAGGGTACACAGGTTATAAATACACGTGTACCAACAAAAGATACAAGAATAGAAGTAGCATGATTCTAGAGAGAATGTATAGATGCTTTGCTAATGATTGCTGGATCTCTGAGTACCCTAAGGCTAATGTTACCCACCTACCTAGGACCCACTCTGACCAACGTCCTTGCTCATTAGATTGAAGGGTGAGCCTGTTAATACTGCTAATAGGCCCTTTAGATTTGAGTCAATGTGGTGTAGCTACCATTTCTTCCCCAATCATATCTTGGATTTTTTTCCCCCTAATTCATCTCTTATCTAGTCAACACATCTCTTTAAGGCTAGAGTCACTCAGTGGAATAGGCATACTTTTGGTAATATTTCCATAAAAAGAGGAGGCTTATGGCGAGAATAGCCTGGCATCCAAAAATACCCCAACTAGCAGTTCAGTGATTTCCTCATAAATCTTGAAAACAGTCTAATTGATGAGCTTGACTCAATCCTTAAGAATGAGGAAGATTTATGGAACTGAAATCATGAATTAACTGGCTAAGTGATGGTGATGCTAACACTAGATTCTTCCATACTTTCACTTTCAATAGGAGAAGAAGAAACATAATCTTCTCTCTAAAGGATAAGCTGGAAATTTGAAACATGACTAACAGGAAATCAATGTTTCTATCCTAAACTACTTCAGACTCTTGTACACCTCTTCACACACACACAATCACCTATACATACCAGCTGCCCAAATGGCCAAACACATACACTATATAACTTTCAAAGGGACATCCTGAGCACACCTCTTAGGGATAGTGAAATAATGAGGACCATCTTCTCCTTCAAGCCTTTCAAAGCTCCTGGGCCAGATGGTATGCACCCTTTCTTCTATCAAAAATACTAGAACATAGTAGGAAAGTATGTCATTGACTTCTACAAGAGGAGCTTTTAATCCCACACAATGCATCACGCTATGAATGTAACCTTGCTATGTCTCATCCCCAAGTGGCCTCAGGCCTCAGTGCTCAAGAACTTCAGAAACATAAGGATTTGTAACACCATCTATAAAACTGTAACCCACATTGTTAATAGGATCAAACCTTTCCTCCCAGACATAATTAATAGGTCCTAGACAAATTAGTTTCCTATCCAATAGGAGAGCCTCTGATAATGCTATAATTGTTCAGGAATACATCACTCATTTTGGAAAAATGAGAGGGAAACATGCTAACATGATTTTAAAGATTGATCTAGAAAAGGCTTTTGATAGGATTGGGTGGTCTTTCATTAGAGAAACACTCCAAGTCTTCAATTTCTCTCCTGAACTTATCAAGCTCATCCTCTCATGTGACACTTCCTCCTTAATTTCTATCCTAGTGAATGGTGGAAAAACATACTCCTTCCACCTAGCAAGGGGAATCAGAAAAGGAGACCTTATTTCACCATACCTATTTATCATGTGCATGGATAGACTTTCCAGGCTCATTGATAATGCAATCTATACCTAACAGTGGCTACCAATCAGTATCAACAAGTCTAGCCCTAAGATCTCCCAGTTTTTCTTTGTTGATGACCTAACTCTATTTACAAGAGCTGACTCCAGGAACTCTAACACAATCATCCATATTCGGAACTCCTTCAATGATGCATCATGGGAAAAATTTAGCTCACTAAGTCCAGGGTCTTCTCCTCTTCTAACTGTAAACCTGATCACATAGAGGCACTTACTGCATACCTCTCCATCCAAGCCACCTCCTCCATTGGTAAATACCTGGGCTTTCCTATATTCCATAAGAGACCAACCAATAGTGACTTTCAATTCATCATTGACAATATGCAATCTTAACTGGCTGGGTGGAAAATAAGCTACCTGAACATGACTGGCAGAACCACCCTGGACAAAGTATCACTGCGCAACATCTCAAGTCATGTCATGCAGTTCATCAAATTACCTTCCAAAACATCCAAGCTGATTGACATGGTCCAAAGAACTTTCATTTTGGAAAGAGCACCACATCCAATAGAAAACAAATGCACTTGTGGGCTGGGAAAGGGTTACAGCACCAAAGAGCCAGGGGGGATTGGGTCTACAAAAAGTGGAGTCCAAGAATAGGGTATTTCATGTTGGCTTAGCATGGAGGATATTCCATAATACCTCATCAGTCTGGGCAAGAGTCCTCAAATCCAAACACTGTAATTGGAACCATATTACAAAAAATCCAAATCTCCAATTTGGCAGTGTATTCTTATATGATGGGATATATGCATGCAGGTTAGTATGGTGGGTCGTTAACAAAGGAAAAATGGTGGGTTTTTTTAATGATGCTTGTATACTAAATAATACATCCATCATAAATATGTTTGGGGGTCCTCTAACCTTAAATGACCTAACTGTCAAGGTGGCCACCATCTACAATAATGGGGAATGGAATATCTCTTCCCTTTCCTTTGGTCTCCCTGACAACATCATGAATCTGATTACATCTACATTCACTCCTACTAATTCAGTCAAGGAGGATAAGATGATTTGGGGTCTGACTCCCAATGACATCTTTACCACAAAATCTTCCTACACCTTCCTTAGCAGTAAAGTTGATCCAAATATTTCTAGGAATGAAAATAACTTCAACTAGATCTGGAAGTTAAAAGTTTCCAGTAAGGTCAAAACCTTCATCTGGCTATTGTATCATGGAATACTGCCTACTGGAGCTCTCCTCCACATGATTGGGGTTAACTATAATCTTGCATGTTATTTGTGCTCCTCTACTCCTAAAACATGTGCCCATATCTTCCTCGATTGTCTCAATGCTAAGTTATTGTGGCATAATCTCTCCACACAAAGTACAACTGCCAGCCAACGGCAGAATCCCAACTTTACAGTCCAATCATGGTCCAACACATGGACCAACCTAAAGAAAAAGCCATTCAATAACATCATATCCTGGGACGTTATCCTTCCCTTCTGCTTCTGGCACATATGGTTTACAAGGAACCACAACCTCTTACAGAAAAGTAAGGATCCCATCTCTACTTCTAACACCATTGTAAAGGTCATTGAATACTACATAGTAACAGGCATGGAGAAATTGAGGAATGTAGTTACTATAGGTGTTAAATGGGAACCTCCACCTAGGGGTCATTATAAACTTAACACTAATGGGGCAACTCTAGGTAACCTAGTTATATGTGGCATTGGGAGTGTCTTTAGGACCTCCAGTGGAGACTGGATCCTAGACTTCCTAGAAAATATGCCTAACACCACCAATACCCTGGCCGAGTTAACTGTCCTTTTAAGGGGACTTCAAATTGCAAAGAAAAAGGGGGCCTAACACCACTGGAAATAGCTACCGACTATACAGAGGTAAAAAGAATGCTAATAACTGGCAATAACCCTTATGAATCTATTGTTTCTGAATGCAAGTTATTGATCCAAAGGATGGGCAGAACAATGGTGAAACAAAGCTACAGAGAACAGAATAGGGTGACTGCCGTGCTAGCAAAGGAAGGAGAAAAAATGATTTTTTTGGGAAGAACAACAATGCTGGCAGTTCATTCGGTGTTTGCAAATGAATTATTTTGGACAGACATCCTAGGTACTACTATGTTCTAACATGGGGGGAGGGGGGTCTAGTACCCCTAACAATCCTAACTTTGCTAACTAATTATTAATATATTCTAATCCCTTTCACCAAAAAAAAAAAAAGATAAAGCAAGAGCTTTTAGAAGAGCCAAAGGTATAGCTCAACAAAATCAATAGCCAAATGGGTCGCCCGGAGCTTCAAAGGTTGGAGCAAAATATCTGTTATAGAAGAGGGTTCAAATAAACATCACAAAAAATACCTGATGATTAATAGTGGCTGTTGGTATTCCTCATTCTTTTCAACAATATTACATACTTTGTTTAAAAATACATTGTATGTTTATATATTTCAAGAAAAAACACATATAACTCTCTAAAATGACAATGTAAAACATAGTCCGAATTTAATATGAAAAAGCTATACAGAGAAATTATACTCATTAAAATAAAGTTGATCTAGAAAATACTTAGATATTCATTATCAGCTATACTCATCTTTTCATACTTAGTTTTTGTTTCAAAATATATTGGGAAAAAAATTAAAAAACAATTCTTTTAAAAAATAAATAAGTTATTTCATTCTTCTAGATAATTAAAATATTCCTAGGAATTTATCTGCAGTGTCAATGTAATTTATTGAGAATTAATAGAAGCGTTAATTAAATATACTGCAATTTGTAGATCAACTCCTTATAAAATCTAAGCAAGGGAATAAAAACATTTATGTTCACAGGTATTGTAAAAACTTTCTTTACTTGTTTTTGGATTAGAAATGAATTTATTCACACTAACAATTCAAGCGTTAATTAAATATACTGAAATTTGAAGGACTAATGCATGATTAAAATTTCTTTACTTTTGTTTTTAGTGATTAGCTGTTTCAGTCTTGAGTTTTAACGCACTTTTAATAGATTGGCCTTATTAAAAGCTGGCCATCTGAATAGGTTTCACATAGAACAATTATCACTTATAGCCATCCGAGAAAAATTAATGACAATCGGTAGTTACAAAATAAGCCATACAATTAATAGCTCAAAATCAATTACAAAGGTTAGCCCAAATCCACTGCCACTCTTCCCCTTCAAATTTCAAACTTTTCAACTCCGTAACCACTAGATGCACCCTAGTTAAAAAACAAATCAACTACATTTCCCTATTTCCACTCCTTTTTAGATAGTTTTTAGATAAAAGATAATTGGATTATACTGATTTGCCTGAAACAAATTTTTGAAAGCAATATGAAGCATTTGAGTGAACAACCGCCGGTAACATCCCAAAAATATTTTTATAGGGTGGAGAATACGGTGACGCCTCAGGCGGATAATCTGGTTCGTGTGTTTAAAATCGGTGACGAACCGGATTCATCCATATGCAAGGTTGTTTATAATATCAAAACCCCCAAAAATAGTAAATAAAACGAGAAGAAAGAGTCGCCTGATTTAATGGAGGGTCGCTAGTGTTTGAGTTTCTGTCCAGATCTAAAGCCAACGAGATCGAGCACAGTGAGTTAGACTGACTGAGTTTTGTTTCGATTTCACGATTTGTGGTGAGGTCGAAGATGGAGCTTGTACATCATTAGTATTAATACTACAATTATTGAGATTTGACAAATCTTGTATTCAATTCTTGAAACCTTCAACTTAAAGACAAGAAAAAAATCACTCCAAATCAAGTAGTAGTCCCAAAAGTTTGACTAATGTAGAGGTAGACCTCACGTCTTACATTTTTAGATTATGTATTAGACTGGAGAGCATTTCTTTTGAATATTGGTATATTACGAAATATATACAAAATAGACTATCACTATACAAAAATTATACAAAAAAGACTGTCACTATACAATTTATATGTAATAAACTGTCACTGTACAAAATATATACAAAAATAGACTGTCATTATACAAAAAATATACTAAATAAACTGTCACTATACAAAATATATACAAAATAGATTGTCACTATACAAACATATATTACATAGACTACCACTATATAATTTATATACAATAAACTGTCTCTATACAAAATATATACAAAGTAGACTCTCACTATACAAAAAATATACAAAATAGACTGTCACCACATAAAAAAATATATAAAATAGACTCTTACTATAAAAATAATATACAAAATAGATATTTCGGACTATTAGATCTAATATATTTGGGCCGGAAAACTATTTCGTGTCAATAAAAAGAGATATAGGCTATTATAATTTTGATGGGTTATAGATGGTCATTTTCTTTATCATATATATGGTCATCTAAACGGCCCACGTCTCACATACTTTGTATTTTATGCGCACGTTTTACATACTATGTATTTTATTTTATTTGTTATCTTTATTAAAGTGTTTCATTTGTATTATATTTATAGAATGTATATTTACATTTTTGAATAAAAAAGGTTCCTTAAATAATGCTTGCTTGAAGGGTAAAATAGTCCTCCAGCATTTGTGATGGTTATTTTAGTCTTTTGATTTTTATTGTGAGGTTTCACACTTATAATATAGTACTAATAATCTTAGTGTACGTGTGATGCACATGTATTTTGCATCTTCAAAAGTGCACACAATATAGAACAAAATAAATAATGTGAAATAACAATTGATGTCGAAATAGATGCAATAACTTTTAAAATAAAAGTATAAATACTTTTACGTTAACACAATAGATAAATTCAAACAATTGAATGTTTTCTAAATCTTCAAAGACGAGGGATTTAGATGAGTTATTTATTTATTACTAACTGTGATTATATATATTTTATTTTATGAAATAATGATATGTTATGTTGTTGTATGTAACCTAATTTATCATATTTGAGTTTTACTTTTTTTTTTTGAAGCAAGGGAAAAATATTTACCGCAATTATTTTGTTACTTTTCTTAAAAGGAAAATATAAATCTCTTCCTTATTCGCTAATCCTTTTTTGGAGGAAAAGGTTTGTGTACTATCTTTTTTTGGTGAATTGCTCATATATAAGTCAAGTGACCAAATCATATTATTGTATCTCTTTTTATATTTTTCTATTTGTCATGTGATCAATTATATTTTAAAGTTTGTTTTGTGAACTTTTGCATTACACATACTCCATCCGTTCCAATTTATGTGAACTTATTTAATTGGGCACGGAGTTTAAGAAAAAATAAAGACTTTAGGAATTTGTGGTCCTAAACAAGCCAAAAGGGGGGCAGAGTATTTGTGTGGTTATAAAAACTTCTCATTAAGGGTAGAATTGTAAGTTTAAGCAAAATTATTTCCAAATTTAGAAAGGGATCATTCTTTTTGGAACAGACCAAAAAGGAAATAGGTTCACATAAACTGGAACAGAGGGAGTAGTTAATTTAATTTCAACAAATTAAATTTAATGCATTTGACAATGACCATAAGGTTTGAACTCCACAATGACCAACAATCATTCTAAACTAAACCTAGCTCCGCCCACGGGTAGTGCGCCCGAGGTCTGATACACGATAGTGGCATGCCCTGGAGCCTAAGTGGTAGGGGTCTGTGCTCCCCCTCCCACCTCAGATGTGGCTGGGTCCGCTTGAAATAAACTAGACTGAGTCATAGAATCCATGAACTGCAGCCCATGACCTCCTGGAATCCCGGTGCAGACATGAAATCCACTAGGACTCGCTCTGCTGCAGGTACTGCATCCTGCTCCTCAATAATAGTTGTGCCTCTACTGGATCCACTAGTGGCACAACTGGAACAACTCTCGGACATCCTCTCCCTCTACCACGAGCTGGAGCCCTCCCTCGGCCTCTGCCTTGGCCTCTAGCAACAGGGTGATCAGCTCCTCCATGATGGGTACAGCTGATGCGCGCGTCCTCGCCATCTAGGAGAAAATAAGAGAAAGATACTTAGTACAACATCAACTGTATAATAGGAGATGAAGAGAGAGTAGTTTCCTAACACCCTATAGCCTTTCGAAGATAAGTATGGACGTTTCGGCACCAATCCACAAGACTCTATTAGGTGCTCATAACTTGTGAGACCTACTTGAACCTAGTGCTCTGATACCATATTGTCACGACCCAATTTCTCCTATAGACCGTGATGGCAACCAATATCGCCACTAGGCAAGCCAACGGTGAACTAATTACGTGATTACCCTTTTAAATAAAATTTCCAAGTAGTTGAATTCCATTTATTAATAAAATGAGGAGTGAAAAAATTTAATAAAGTAAAACGAAGGCTAATGAGTGAGCAATTACAGTGACATAAATACTCCAAAACCATAAAATCTACTAGTAAGTATTCAAATACCTGGTGTCATAAGTGTATGGGCAACTAGTAGAATATACAAAACTCTAATTATTGTCTGAAATAGAAGTAGACAGAAAATAGATGCAAAAGAGATACTCTAGGTGCTGTAAAACGGCTCAGGAAGTAGCTCACCACTAGGCCTTTGGGTAACGGGGGTACGCGCCGATATGACCGCCAGATGTACCTACCTCAGATCCTGTACGATTAGTGCAGAAGTGTAGCGTGAGTACATAAATAACATGTACCCAGTAAGTATCTAGTCTAACCTCGAAGAAGTAGTGACGAGATGTCAACATCGACACTTACTATAGGCTAACAATAGAATACATGAATTCTAAATAAGCATGAGTTATGTAAATAGTAATAATAACTCAATAACAAGCAGTGAATAAATAATTCTTTCACTAATAGTAAATCCCAAGTCAATTTCTGTCATTAAATAATTATAAACTCTCAAGCCATAAAATAATATCAAGTATAATTAGGCTCAGAATATTATCACGCACGATTTATGCTAAGGTAGTACAACCCGATTCAAAATAATGTGTACACTGCCGAGGGTCAAGCAGAATGAACCATAGATGCATTTATTCTACTACCGAGGCATTCGGCCCTCTTCACAAGAAGAGAGGATACTTTATGAATATCCGATTTTAAAGCTATCGCAAGGCTAATACACAAAGAAGCACAATTTCTATTAACGGTCAAGTAACCCATCAAAACTCAAGTAAGTGAAATTCGGTATTTTACAATTCATCTATTAAGTTCCAATATAATTTAGGCACTTTAATTAACAAGTAGGGTGCAAATATTTCAAGTATTTTATGATTTGGGGCCTAAACTACCCGGACATAATCATAATTAGTAGCTACGCATGGACTCTCATCACCTCGTGCGTACGTAGCCCCCACAATTAGAAGCAAATAGTAATTTAAATCACGTATGGGATAAATCCCCTCTTACAAGGTTAGGCAAGAGACTTACCTCGTCTCAAAGCTCATTCTCCGACCCACAATTCATTCTAAAGCCTCAAATTTGTGCCGAACAATCCGAAACTAGTCAAATATTATATAAATTAATCAATACATATTCAAAAGTTCATAATTTAACTATTCGATTAATTACCCAACACAAATTGAAAGATTCCTAATATTCACCCCGAGCTCACATGCCTGGATTCCGGAATTGTGGACGATAAATGTTACCCATAACCTCACGAACTCAAATATATAATTTTCACCCAATTCCATAATCATTTTCGTGGTTAAATCCCATTTTTATCAAAACCTAAATTTTTCAACTAAACCCATAATTTACATAATTTTTCATGTTAACCTCTATCCATAATCTATGTATTTAACTTACATTGGATAGAAATTACTTGCCTTCAATATCTAGGTGAAACCCCTCTCAAAGAAGCTCCAAAACTCACCCAAGAAGTGAAATAAATGAGCCAAAATGGCCTAAGTCTTGTATTAATTGGACCCTTATGCCTCCAGCGATTTCTGCTTCTGCGGAGGATCGGCCGCTTTTGCGGCTCCGCATCTGCAGAAAAAGCATCGCATATGCGGCTCTCCCCTAGCTGGCATACTTCCGCATTTACGGACAATGGCCCGCGTCTGCAGCGTACGTGCCCACCCTCGGCCTTGCCCGCTCCTGCGCTTGCCTTCTTCGCACCTGCGCATTCGCGGGTGCGGTCCTTGCTCCGCTTCTGCAATCCTTGGGCAGCCCATGCCAGGATGCTTCTGTGGTCGTTGGCTTGCTTCTGCGAGCTCGCACATGTGGCTAGCTCCTCGCATGTGTGATTGCACCAGAAGCTCTACTGCTTCAGCCATTTTCTCCAAGTCCACACGACTT
>AWOL01S0068492.1:2288-18753 GCA_000715115.1 Nicotiana otophora
TATATATATAATCTATATCTATACTATATTAAAAGTGGGAAGACCTTAAGTTAAAAGTTAAATTACTAAAATATCTCTTTTAATTATTAACCTATTTAAATTAAGTATCCTAATTAAAAAAAATGCTTAGCAAACGGGCTTAAACGAAAAGACGCTTACTTATTGTTATGAAGAGATATACCTCCAACGGAAAATTTCTCATTCAAACCATTTCACTTATTCACGTATATATTTTGTTCTTCTATTATCGCTTATTACTACTTTTATACTGTCAACGTTTGTTTTCATTTTGATTAGGAAGCCTCTAAATATGTTTGCAGGGACTGGAATATAGTTTTACATTTGAGACCCCATGTTATGGGCTCAAGATGAAAGGCTTGTAGAGTGCACCATCATGTGAGATTTAATTTCAATATCATTTTTTGTTCACCAGCCAACAAGAGGTAAGTTTTTTATTTTGTCAAAATTATGTTATACATCTTGCTGTTTAATACGATATGTGGTTTATCATGTATTAGAAATTGTAATTTCGTAATATATATAATTTGATGATGATAGTTAGATAGAGAGTTAGAGACAACTTTTTGTCAACGAGCTTACTTGATAAGGTGGGTTGCTCTGATGGTAAGCACCCTCTACTTCCAACCAAGAGGTTGTGAGTTCGAGTCACCCCAAGAGCAAGGTGGGGAGTTCTTGGAGGGAAGGATGCCGAGGGTCTATTGGAAACAGCCTTTCTACCTCAGGGTAGGGGTAAGGTCTGCGTACGCACTACCCTCCCCAGACCCCCACTAGTGGGATTATACTGGGTTGTTGTTGTTGTTGTTGTTTACTTGGCCCACCGACAGAAAGTAAACTTCAATCTGTTTTTGGCTTCTGATGTTAAAAACTCTATGATGGAATACATGGTGTGAGGATGCAGAGACTGCGGAAGAAACGGACACTGAGATGAGGGTAAGGTCTCGGTATTTTCAGTAATTAAGCTTTGCTGTCATTCTTTTGATTTCTATCTTCTGTAATTCTTTGTTGTAGTGAGACTAGTGTGATTTGTTTGAGTTTCCTGAAAGATTTGACTGCTTAGTAGAGGAAGAAATAAATTATTTTTTTCTTCACATGAAAGCAGAAGAAGTAACAAATTTTATGTCTGGTACTGTGTGCTAATTATGAAAAAATTAATACCCATTAATTTATGAAAAAGATAACACTAGACTTTAGAATCTCACTTGGATTTCAATTGGAATTGGAGAATTTCATTTATTAAGTTATGAATTATTTTTCTTACCTAATTAAACAAGTCAATGCATTTATGCAGGTAGGTTCTTTCTCATTATAAGCTAATGTGCTTGTCCACCGAGATTTTTAGATTTCGAATTTGGGAGACGATAATTACTTAAAACATGGCAGAAACTTAAGACATGAAATATTTGCCATCATAGTTGATGTTACTCATATTCACATAAAAAAAAAAAAATTGTTGTTGAAATATTCCAAAACAAGGAAATAGTGATCAAGCTAAGTATTTGATATATCAGAAGAATTGTTATTTGTTCGAACACTACTTTGTTGCGTTTAGCTTCACATTGATGAGAGTTTGATTTATTTTGTTCTTCATGTATAATTATTTACAGCTTGTTTGGATGGTTGATACATATCGTTTCATAATATATCGTATTGTATTGTACTATATCGTTTCATGAATACAATGTTTGGATAGATTGTATCGTTTGCCGTTGTTTTATGATATCACACATCAGCAATATGAAGAATAAACTCGCAATATTATTAAAAATTACGGTATATAAAAAGGTAGGGTAAATGATAAAATAAAATTATTTAATAATAATGAAGGGTGAAATTGAGAGAAAAAGACAAAGTAACGACATGGCCACACCAAATCGGTCGTTACCTAAAGTAGCACATTTCATCATTATGTAACGACGGATTTAACAATACAATATAATAAAATTTAAGTAACAATCAAAACAAACATCGTATTTAAAGCAACAATACGATACAATACAATAGGTAACAACCATCCAAACAAGTTGTTATTCAAAACTTCTGCTTTAGTTGTATCGATTTTATTTTACAAATTGTTTACTCCATTATCGAGCATATCGAGAAACTAGTATATATTAAAAGTGGGAGCCGTGAAATCAAAAAGTCAAATTACTTAAATGCCCTTTAATTAACCTATTTTATTTAAGAAAAATATATATCGTATCAATTTTTTAATCAATAAAAAAAACTAAAATAACTAAACCTAAACACTCTTTCATTAATAGTCACAACCATTTAGATACATATATGGTGGGTATCATTTTCTTATGCTTTTGCGTCAAGTGTGAACAATGAAATTAGTTAATAGTCCGAATTAAGTTGTTATTAACAAAATAAGGGTAAACTGCATTCTATTCATCTTCGTAAGTAAACTTTTTTTCCCTTCCTTTTATACTGTCAAGGACAAATTATCTAACTTCCTGTTTTATTTTCATTATCTTGCTTAACGCTTACACCATTCCAACCCAACCTTCATTCTTCTTCCGAAGGGTCACAACCATTCAAATAATTATCTTACCACTTCAAAAAATTTCTCTCCACTGACATTCCAGAGGAGTTTTATTCGATTTTTCAAAATTTCACAAAGTTAACTTGAGATTTTCTATTTAACCAAGCTATGATTAGCGTTTATACAAGTAATAGAGGCCTACTTAAAGGGTAAGTTTTATATAATTTCTTATATTTTTCTTGTTTCGTACATGAGATCGATGAAGGTGAATAAGTTGATGAATATATATAGTTCAAAGAAATAATACTATATTCTGATTTGAAAATATGAACAATTCACATGAGGTTGCTTCCAAAACCAATTGACATATTATGGGAGGAACAATATAAGATTTTATACAACTCTCATTGATGGTATAAGATTTGATACAACGAACCATTTGAAATGATTTATACTAACAACACCATTGCAAAGAATTTGACAATGATATTTCTATCCGAAATTATTCTAACGTTTTTGTATTTTTGGAAGAGACAAAATTTTTAGTAACGATACTATATATCTTTGGAATTTATGAATTATTCTTCGTACATAATTACTTGATATTTATCATTAATTTTAATCTCATGCCTTTTAGATGTAATTTACATGTTAGAAACAGTAAACCACTTATTGGAGAAGAACCAAACAGGAGAAAAAAGATAATAGTTGCATGTGAAATATAAGTTAAAATTTCACAAATATACAAAAAAACGTTGTTCATTTGATGTACTATATATGTCATGACCCAAAATTCACTATAGGTTGTGATGGCGCTTACCGCCGCCGTCAGGCAAGTCAACGATGATTAATCCACTTAATTACTCATTTTTATTCCTTTTGAAATCATAATTTCCATTAATTAAATAGTATGAAATAATTTTACAGAGTGGAACGATGATAATTACGTGAACTACCATACTAAACATCCAGTAGGAACCCCCAAAACCCGGTGTCACAAGTGCATAAGCATCAATTAGGAAATATGATAAAATACAATATCTGTCTGGAATACAAATTAGACAGGAGAATGTAAATAACACTGATGGAGACTCTGTATGTTGCGGACTCGTAACATAGGATGCAGCTCACCTAAGTCCCCGCAATAGTCGTGCCTCTGCGCCCACAAGACCACTTGACATATAGGTACCTGCACAAAATGTGCAGCAAGTGTAGCATGAGTACGTAAAACATATGTACCCAGTAAGTATCTAGTCTAATCTCGAAGAAGTAGTGACGAGGGGTCGACTTCGATGCTTACTATGGACTAACAATAAAATACCAAAATTATAATTAAGCATGGATTATGTAAATACAGCTAAAAACTCAATAACAAGAAATAAATAAATACTTCTTTCACTGATAGTAAATCCTAAATTAATTTTCATCATTTTACAAATTAATCTTTCAAGCCAATGAAACAATATCAATTATAATTGGACTCCAAGAATTATTACGCATGAATTATGCCGAGGTCGTACGGCCCGATCCAACATACAAATATATAAATTGTGCGATGCCGAGGGTCAAACGACACGAATCATATATGCATCTATCTGCTACCGAGGCGTTCGGCCCGCTCCACGAGAAGAGAAAATAATTTATAAACAACCGATTCAAGATTATTAAGAAGTCAATATTCAAAGAAATACCAATTCTCATTAACGGTCAAGTAACCCGTCCAAAACTCAAGTAAATGAAATTTAATTTTTTACAATTCCTTTATCAAGTTTCAATATGATTTAAGCGATTAAATTAACAAGTAGGGTGCAAACATCGCAAGTATAACATGATTTGGGTCCTAGACTACCCGGACATAAGCATAATTAGTAGCTACGTGCGGATTCTCGTCACCTCGTGCGTACGCAACTCCCACCAATAGAAGCACATATTAAATCAATTCACCTATGGGATTAATTAATTCCCTCCTACAAGGCTAGAAAAGAGTCTTACCTTGCTTCAAAATTTTATAACTGGCTCCAAAGCTTTTCTAACAATTCAAATCGGCGCCCATCGCTCCAAAACTAGTAAATGAATGTGAAATTCCATGAACATATACTCTAATACTCATAATAAATCAATTTATAACAATTTCCAACTCCGCTCGAAAAATTGATGAACTCACCCTCGGGCCCACGTGCCCGGATTCCGAAACTTTTTCGAAGATAAACTTCACCCATAACACCACGAACTCAAATATATAACTTATTCCAAATTTCACGTCCAATTTCGTGGTATAAATCCAAAAATACCATTTTCTAAGTTTCTTTCAAAATC
Source organism: Nicotiana otophora (assembly GCA_000715115.1). Lineage (NCBI taxonomy): Eukaryota > Viridiplantae > Streptophyta > Magnoliopsida > Solanales > Solanaceae > Nicotiana > Nicotiana otophora. The sequence goes on from AWOL01S0068492.1 coordinate 7,111, forward strand.
TCACAATTTCTACCAAATTTTCGTGCTTGAATCCATATAAAAACCATATATTTAACTCACATTGTGAAGAAATCACTTACTCCATTACAGTTGATGAAGATGGCACTCCAAAAGTGCTCCAAAATAGGCTTCCATGGAAGAAATAAGATGAAAATGGGCCAAACCCCCGTTTTAAAATACACAATGCCCCGCCTGACCTTCGCACCTGCGGACAGTAGCCGCTTCTGCGGCTCCGCACCTGCGGATAATCCATCGCAGGTGCGGCTTCAGCACAACCCAACAACCCTCGCTTCTTTGCCCAAAGTAGCGCAAGGCCTCAAGCGCTTCTGCGTTCGCGCACATGCGCTTCCTTTTCCGCTTCTGCGCGCCCAAGCCTTCTTGGCCAAACCCCGCTTTTGCGCTCCAACGGTCGCATCTGCGATCTCGCAGGTGCGGGAAATCCTTCGCACCTGCGGCCTCTGCCCAGTTCACTCCCAGTCGCTTCTGCGATGAATCTTCCACAGAAGCGGTTACATCAGCAACCAGATTTTCCAGCTTCTCCTTAAGTCCAAAAATCGATCCGTTAACTATCTAGAATCCACCCGAGGTCCCCAGGACCTCAACTAAACCTACCAACAAGTCCTAAAACACCATACGGACTTAGTCGAGCCTTCAAATCACATCAAACAACATCGAAACTATGAATCAACGATCGAAATCCTTCTTTAGCTTTCAAACTTTCAAACTTTGACGAATGCGTTCGAACCATACGAAAACATTCCGGAATGACGCCAAACTTTGCGCATAGGTCATAAATCACAATACGGACCTATTCCATGGCTCAGAATCCCCAACGGACATCGATAAAACCAAGGTCCCACCTCGAACCAAAACTTAAGAAATTCTTAAACCTTCAAAATGCCAACCTTCCATAATAAGCATTGAAATGCTCCCGGACGACCCGATACTCAACCCGAACATACGCCCAAGTCTGAAATCATCATATGAACCTGTTGGAACCTTCAAATCTCGATTCCGAGGTCATTTACTCAAAAGTCAAACCTTAGTCAATTCCTCCAACTTAAAGCTTCCAAAATTAAAATTTCTTTCCAAATCAACTCTGAACTTCCCGAAATTCAATTCCGACCACACGTACAAATCAAAATACCCGAAGTGAAGCTACTCAAGGCCTCAAACCGTTGTATGACGCAGTAGAGCTCAAAATGACCGGTCGGTCGTTATATTCTCTCCCACTTAAACATACAGTCATCCTCGAACGTGGTAAGAACTGCTCCGGAGTTGTCCAAAATCTCTGTTTAACACCTCGTGCACCTACCTGTGCCACCACAACCCAGTTGAACACATTAGCTAGAGCCGGACTAAAGATTTTCCTTTTTTTTTATTTAGTCAATAAGCCTTATAACCAAATTCCAACCTCCGAATTTCTCTACAATACCTGATTCTAACACACGAGCGTCGTGCCAATCACCACACATTGTATCAAAACATGATCATGCATCTATGCGAAAATCACACCACGCACCACATAAGTCTATTTCCCATAATAACATCCCTTAACCACAATAGCTGAAATTTTACGAATCTGATGCCCGTAATACACCTCGTAATACAAATAAGCCCGGTTTAAATCCTCATAATACTGCCACTGCAGAGAAGATGCGTAGAAATTCATAACCACCTGTCGAATCAATCAAATCATGGAGTCGCTGCTCCTAACAGGGACCATAGCCTCGTTTTGAACCGAATAACGATATTCTCTCTTTAACATGCCTTATATAAATACGATCGCACTGATCCCGGGTCCAATAAACTCGTCTCACCCAGTACAAGCTGCTCCGGCAAGAAGCCACCGCAAACACTATCTAAGATTTCATATGACGCCATCAATGCTCCCACAAGCTACAACTAGAATATGACACATAAGGAAGAACGAACTCTGGAAAAGAACTTTCCAGGCCGCGTAACGAATAAAACAACCATCAAATACTATGAGCCTTTCTTAGAGGATAGAAAAGAAAATACACAAGAATAAATACATAGAACCGTACTTAACATCTCACTATTGCGGTGTCCAACCCGATCCACACATAATACCGTTACGGCATGCAACCCGATCCAAACAACATACCCGTGGTGGTGTGCAACCCGATCCACACATGTCAATAAATGAGGAAGTACCCATCAAGCCAAAATGCCCATACCTATGAAAGACCCGAATATCGACCACGAGCATAACAAATGCAAAAATACAACCCTGGGGAGACAGATAGCGCCATACGCTACAAAACCCAAGCACAACTAAGGTGCGATGAATGACCTTTATCTCGAGAGCCATATTGCTCATATAACACCGCAAGCTACATGGGACCATATCACACGTGCGAATAATCAAGTTGTCTCACAACCCAAATGGCATAGTAGAGGGTTACATGGAATAGCTGACGATAGAAATAACATCCAATGTTCGAAGACTCCTCCATAAGAAACGCTATGCTGAATGAACCCACTCGGCCTGGTGTAGAGCACACATCCATATTTAGACCCATCAACAGACGTCAAGCCGATTCTGATCATACCATGCTGGGTAAATAACCTTTCAAGGAACCACAATGAACTATTCATGACACATAAGAATAACCGTCAAATTAGGAACAAACTCACACGGTCCAAGGAATATAACGCCTCGCAGGCATCAACTCTCTCATTTGCGATATTTCCATAACCTCCATACTTGGTTTCAATCTGTAACAATCAAGTGACCAACATGTCACACTTATACAAATCCCCCGTGGGGTACGATCCCACGACCTTCCGCTTAGGTAGTAAGGTCCGCACATCCATACCACCAACTGTTCAAATTCTGTAAAACGAATCAAAAATTCGCAAGTCAATACACAAAGCCTCTTCCATAGAACACCATCCTCAGGTGACACTAAATCAAATGTCAGCTTACTCTGAACATCTAAATTCACTCCTGCTCATTCGAGCTCGTAACATTCTATTAACACCGAACCGCAACCGTGACCTTCAGCTTCCAGTCCTCATACCGCTCACTACACCTATCATGCCGCTATACGAGATTACCAGAACTCATCATAACTCATGAACTACTAGTAAAATAAACACTTCCTTGGCTAGAAAACTTTTCACTCAGCTCATTTCAGAAGAACCAACGCAACACGTAACTAAATTATCAAACCGCAGAAAATACAAATCTCAAGTCGTGATCTAGACCGCCATAACTCTTCCAGAGTCCATTTACACAATAAAGCCATTCGAATCAAATACCTCTCAAATCAACCAAGTTGTGGTAGCGCTCAAGCCCAAGTGTATAACCACAAACTACATGTATAACTTCACGCTGAAGAAACTGATCGTTGTAACGATCATACTGATTCAACCATTACTAACCGACCTAACTTCTTCCAATTTATTCTCGACATGCCTTAGAAATAATAATAGATCCATTCAAACGTAACAAACCAAATCCGCACTCGTCCCGAGTGCCCCGTATCACGAGACCACATCGTATTATTACTCACGAATCATCTCATATTATCCTTACGCACACAATAGCATCTCCAACTGGTTCACCTATTCTGCAAGACCTTCCACAAATCTGAAACTATTTCCTCATTTCCTCTAATATTGCACTGCATACCCAGTGATAACATAGAACATCCCAAGTCCTTAGGCACTGCACTTAAATTCTTGAACCCACTAGGACCACTGTTGAGAGTCCCCCACTCTGACTTGGTCCCGAATATAAGTTGAACTCTCTCTAGTGCGTTGTTAGCACGGGAACGCCCTATCAAAGAATCACCCAACTGAATTCTTTTCCTTATACATAACCCCCACAAGAGCCATAAACTCTGAGTCTTCCCAAAACCTGAACATGAATCGATAAGGCCAAGTATAACACACATTCCTCAAATCCTTTGCTCGAATTACTACTGATGTTTTCTTTCCTTACTCATAGTAACTCACCAATACACCGATGACCAGAAACCGCACAAGCAGATGGGGCTCCCCCACTTAGCTTGAAGATACAATTTCATAACCCTGGAACCCACAAGAATTCCTCTTTCCAAATTACCATGCTCTCGCATAATCAACCCGCCAAATTTCTCGAAATCTTTATGTTAAACATTTCATGAACATTATGAATCCCTAACCACATTCACACATTCGACCTCTTACCGGATAGCCAACAAAAATTCTTCGTAGAAGTTTCATCAACACCAAGCAATCGCTAACCTGCTCACAGGAGATAACCCACCTGTGGAAATTCCATACCGACATCTTCTAATGACGCTGCACTGGGTACAATTACTACGAAATCAGTAAACCCTCCTGAGCCCCTACTAGTTTACCAGCTGTACAAGTCTGTTCACCCCCATTGACATCAACTAAAAATGTGACAATACATTCCAATACGAAGTCTTGTTGCATTCCCCTTCATATCAAGCAAACTCTTTTCTGTCGTATCCAATCTTCCTTAATATAGTAGACAACATTCCAAATTAAGTCCGTAGACCTAGTCACTGTCCACCATGAATCCCAAATCACTCATAAACTTTTCTCAAGTCATGTGGTTATCCTACCACAGAATTCATATGCTACTCTGTCACCCCCACTTCAGCCAAACCTTCTTCTTTAAGCGACTTCTCGACCTCTGTTTTTCATACTTGGCCTGCTCGAAATTCAACCACCGCGAGACACCTCCCGCTATTTCTTCCTCATACTTTGCTGCCCAAATGTTGCATCAGATCAAAATCCATCTCTGTAGCACCTGAACTAATAAATTGCTACCAACTCTAAGCCTCCTCGAAGATCATCTTTCACGATCCATCAACATTAGAAACACCAATTCGATTTCCAAAACTACCACACACCGCCATCCCCGACAACCGCTTCCCAAGCACCATTTTACAACACCCTGTTCCGAAGGCAAAATTAAAGAAGACCATAACACCGGCGAACGTAATGCATTCAAACAAGGACAACGACACCACATCACAGATAAAAATTCCACCACGCTCAAAAATACCAAGTCTCATTACTCCATCCACCCAAACCTGAACATTCATAGTCCGATTTCCTTTCCTTTGCTGGAAATAAATGTTGAACCTCTAAATCATGTGCTGAGAAACTCTCCTTTCAAGTCATTCACTGCCTCAAAACATAAACAAACACCCCACCATTACAACAACACTATGTGATAACAACATCTGAACATCATAGCAATCTGCGCGTAGCCTCGATCCCATCAAAAATATAGCTACTGAGCTGAAATGGTAGAACATCCTTCCGTAAGAAGACAATAATAACTTGCTCGAATGCGCAGGGAGAAACATCCTGCTCCACGTCTGTAGTACCACTACAACTCCTCGATGCCCAATTGACACAAGTGCTCAACACCGTACAAGAATGAGTAGGAAGGAAATAAGGCATAAGCCTCGAAGGAATCAAATCTCATGATGAGGAATTAAGAAGGAAAGTGCTCCTAACAGCTCTGTAGCCTCTCGAAGATAAATACAGACGTCTTCGTATCGATCCGCAGGACTCTACTACACCTGCTCATGACTCGTGAGACCCAAGTAAACTTAATGCTCTGATATCAGGCTGTCACGACCCAAAATCTACTATAGGTCGTGATGGTGCCTAACGCCGCCGTCAAGTAAGCCAACGATGATTAATCAACTTAATTACTCAATTTTATTCCTTTTGAAATCATAATTTCTATTAATTAAATAGTATGAAATAGAATTTATAGAGTGGAACGATAATAATTACCTGAACTACCATACTAAAAATCCAGTAGGAACCCCCAAAATTCGGATTCACAAGTGCATGAGCATCAACTAGGAAATATGATAAAATACAACATCTATCAAGAGTACAAATTAGACAGGAGAATGTAAATAACTCTGATGGATACTCTGTGTGCTGCGAACTCGTAACAAGGGATGTAGCTCACCTAAGTCCCCGCAATAGCCATGCCTCTACGCCAACAAGACCACTAGACGTATAGGTACCTGTACAAAATGTGCAGCAAGTATAGCATAAGTACGTAAAACACGTGTACCTAGTAAGTATCTAGTCTAATCTCGAAGAAGTAGTGACAAGGGGTCGACTTCGACGCTTACTATGGGCTAACAATAAAATACCAAAATTATAATTAAGCATGGATTATGTAAATACAGCTGAAAACTCAATAACAAGAAATAAATAAATAATTATTTCACTGATAGTAAATCCCAAATTAATTTTCATCATTTAATAAATTAATCTCTCAAACCAATGAAACAATATCAATTATAATTGGACTCTAAGAATTATTACACACGAATTATGTCAAGGTCGTACGACCCGATCCAACAGGCAAATATATAAATTGTGCACTGTCGAGGGTCGAACGACATGAACCATAGATGCATTTATCTGCTACCGAGGCGTTCGGCCCGCTCCACGAGAAGAGAAAATATTTTATAAGCAACCGATTCAAGATTATTACGAAGCTAATATTCAAAGAAACACCAATTCTCGTTAACGGTCAAGTGACCCGTCCAAAACTCAAGTAAATAAAATTTAACCTTTTACAATTCCTTTATCAAGTTACAATATGATTTAAGCGATCAAATTAACAAGTAGGGTGCAAACATCGCAAGTATAACATGATTTGGGTCCTAGACCACCCGTACATAAGCATAATTAGTAGTTACGTACGGACTCTCGTCACCTCGTGCGTACGCAGCCCCCACAAATAGAAGCACATATTAAATCAATTCACCTATGGAGTTAATTCCCTCTTACAAGGTTAGAAAAGAGACTTACCTCGCTCCGAAGTTCCATAACCGGCTCCAAACTTTTCAAACAACTCAAACCGACGCCCGTCGCTCCAAAACTAGTAAATGAATGTGAAATTCCATGAACATATACTCTAATACTCATAATAAATCAATTTATAACAATTTCCAACTTCGCTCGGAAAATTGATGAACTCACCCTCGGGCTCACGTGCCTGGATTCCAAAAAAATTTCGAATATAAACTTCACCCATAACACCACGAACTCAAATATATAACGTATTCCAAATTTCATGTCCAATTTCGTGGTAAAAATCCAAAAATACCATTTTCTAGGTTTCTTTCAAAATCTCACAATTTCTACCAAATTTTCATACTTGAATCCATATAAAAACCATATAGTTAACTCACAATGTGAAAAAATCACTTACTCCATTATAGTTGATGAATATAGCACTCCAAAAGTGCTCTAAAATTGGCTTCAATGGACGAAATGAGATGAAAATGGGCCAAACCCCCATTTTAAAGAACACACTGCTCAACCCGACCTTCGCACCTGTAGAACAGTAGTCGCTTCTGCGGCTCCACACCTGTGGCTTCAGCACAACCCAGCAACCCTCACTTCTGCACCCAAAGTAGCGCACATGCACTTCCGCTTCTGCGGGCCTAAAGCGCTTCTGCGCTCGCGCACCTGCGCCTCCTTTTCCGCTTCTGCGGCCCAGGCCTTCTTGGCCAACCTCCGCTTCTGCGCTCCAACGGTCGCATCTGCGATCTAGCATGTGCGGGAAATCCTTCGTACCTACAGCCTCTGCCCAGTTCACTCTCAATCTCTTATGCGCTCCACTTCCTCGCTTCTGCGATAAATCTTCCGCAGAAGCGGTTACACCAGCAACCAGATTTTCCAACTTCTCCTTAAGTCCAAAAATCGATCCGTTAACCATCCAGAATTCACACGGGGCCCCCGGGACCTCAACCAAACCTACCAACAAGTCCTAAAATACCATATGGACTTAGTCGAGCCTTCAAATCATATCAAACAACATCGGAACTACGAATCGACGATCGAAATCCTTCTTTAACTTTCAAACTTAGATAAACGAGCCTGAACCATACCAAAACATTCCGGAATGATGCCAAACTTTGCGCACAAGTCATAAATCACAATACGAACCTATTCCAACGCTCAAAATCCCCAACAGACATCGATAACACCAAGGTCCCACTGTAACGACCCGACCAGTCATTTTAAGAATTACAGCCTTGTTCCTCCATTTACAGCTCAATTTATACTTTACAGTTATTGTATGACTTTTCGGGGTAATTGGTTTGGGTACGGAAGTATTTCGGAGTGAAATGAGACATTTAGTCTCATAATTGAAAACTTAAGTTGGAAAAGTTGACCGGATGTTGACTTATGTGCAAACGACCTCGGATTTGAGTTCTGATGATTCCAATAGCTCCGTATGGTGATTTTGGACTTAGGAGCGGATCCGGAAAATTATTTGGAGGTTTGTAGTAGAATCAGGCTTGAAATGGCGAAAGTTAAATTTTTAAAAGTTTGATCGGGGAGTTGATTTTTTTATTCGGGGTTGGAATCTGATTATGGAAATTGTAATAGCTCTGTTATGTCATTTATGACTTGTGTGCAAAATTTGAGGTCATTCCGGATTGATTTGATGTGTTTTGGCACAAGATATAAAATTTGAAAGTTCAAAGTTCATAAATTTTTCTTTGAGGTGTGATTCGTCGTTTTGATGTTGTTAGGTGTGATTTGAGGCCTCGAGTAGGTCTGTATTATGTTATGGGACTTGTTGGTATGTTCGTACGGGGTCCCGAGGGGCTCGTTCGTGTTTCAGATTGATTTCAGATCATTTTTCTTCATGTTGATATTGATGGTTGCTGCTGGTTCTGGTGTGACCGCACCTGCGGCTGGTTTGCACAGGTTCGATGGTCACAGAAGCGACAAAGGAGCCGCAGAATCGGCCAGGGAGGCTTTGGACAGAAGCCGCAGATGCGGACATGCCGGCGTAGAAGCGGCCCAACGCGTGCAGAAGCGCGACCGCAGATGTGGTTTGCACGTCGCAGAAGCAACCACAGTCGCAGATGCGAACTTCTTGCGCAGAAGCGGAGGTCGTAGATGCGGCTATTCGACCGCAGATGCGGAAGACGCTGGGCAGAACCCTTTAAGTTCGAGGGTTCGATATTTTCAACCATTTTCGGATTTTGGAGCTCAGTTTGGGCGATTTTGGAGAGGAAATTTTTCACACAACTTGGGGTAAGTGTTCTTGACTCCCTTGTGATTATATTTCATGAGTTAATCTTTGTTTTTGGCGTTAGATTATTGATGTTTCAAGATAAATCGGAGGAATTTTCTACAATTTCATAAAATAAGTTTTTGAGATTTGAACATCGATTCGAAGTCGGATTTGGGTGAAATTAGTATGGTTGAACTCGTAATTGAATGGGTTGTCGAATTTTATGAGTTTCGTCAGATTCCGAGATGAGGTCCGCACCCTCAATTTTTTGAGCGGAGTTGGGAATTTTCACAAATTGTTAATTTGTAAGTATTGGAGTAAATTGTGATTTATTTGTATGTTGTTTGAATAGATACGGATCGTTTTTCTTGAATTGAGGAGATAGGAAGCGTTCGAAAGTTGATACGCGCAGAATGAAATTTTTGGAGCATTGTTTAGCTTGCTCGATATTGGATTCAGCTTGTTCGAGGTAAGTAACTCTTCTAATCTTGGAGCTAAGGGTATGTGCCCTGAATATACGTGTTATGTGTTTGGTGTTGAGGTGACGAACATGCTAGGTAACGGATGTGTGGGCGTGCATCGTGTGAACTGTGATTTCGTTATTTCTGTGGTATTGTGTAGTTATCTGAACTTGTCTATAATCATGAAATCTCTACGCACCAGAGTTATCGAGCTAAAATTCATGTTAGAAGCCATATTTAGGCTACATGCTTATTCTGTTGGGACCCACTGAGGTCATTACTGTTGTTGAGTTATTTGTTTACATTGCAATGTTATACTCAGTCATATTCATTTCATTGCATATCATATCTCAGTCTCTATTGTTATTTATTGATACATCATATCATCATTTTTGGGCTAGTTCATGTCATTGTGAGCCCGAGAGACTGGAGAGATTGATGATTGAGTGAGGCCGAGTGCCTGATTATGAGTGATATTTCTGGGATCGGGCTGCACGCCGCAGTGGTTATACTAATGTATGATAGCGATTGGGCTGAAGGAGCCACTCCGGAGTTTGCACATCCACAATGAGCGTGGTTGATTTATATTAAGGGATGGATCTTCCCTGGACATGGATCTTGTCCGAAGCATTTATACCTGGGATGGATCTTCCCCATAGGCTGGATTGGCCCTACTTGGTACTGAGTGACTGATGATCATTTGATGTGCATATTTCGGGATGGATCTTTCCTAGGCCGGATTGTCCATATACAATACCGAGTGATTAAGCATGATGAGTGGAATATGTGCGACAGTGAGATTGAGTACTCTGAGAGTGCGAGTACACGAGTTCATCTCTGAGATATATTGCATTGACATGCGCATATGACATACAGGCATTGACATGCGCATATGACATACAGGCATAGAGATGTATTTTTCTCATATTGTACGGTATCACGTCATTCATGACTTCTCACACATATTGGCCTACGAGCATAGTGATGCATTTTTCCACTGGCAATCTGGAAATAAAATCAAACATCTTATTTATTGTTGAAAGGATTTTTGGGAGATTTTCAAACTTACTTATATTTTTGGCAACTTCGGTAAATGACTTGGGATTTTCACAGATACACTTGAAAGGCAGAACTATTTTCAGAAATCATGATTTAGCTGAGTATCTATTCTTTGAGTTACTTCTTTTATTACTTGCTTTATGTTGTTATTAACTATTGTTGGTTATTGAAGTTGGACTCTGAGCTTGGTACAAGCTCGTCACTACTTTCAACCTAAGGTTAGGTTTGTTACTTATTGAGTACATGGGGTCGGTTGTACTCATACTACACTTCTGCACCTTATGTGCAGATGTTGGCTGCTGATGTTGCTGTGTTCGTTGGGAGATGGATCTGAAGATGTACCAGCATTCCGGTTGTAGCTGTCTCTTATTCATGGTAGCCTTAGATTCATAAAACGCTTTTTATGTACTTTTCAAACATAAGATGTATTTACTTCATACTAGCTTTGTAAACTCTATTCTTAGAAGCTCGTGATTTGTACTACCAGTCTTTGGGGAATGTGCAAGATTTAGATAATTTCTTTTGCTTAATTGTCTTGTTAAATTACATTGGAATTGGATAGTTGATAATTGGTTTACCTAGCGGGTTGGGTTAGGTACCATCACGACTAGTTGGATTTTGGGGCGTGACAAGGTGGTATCAGAGCTCTAGGTTCATAGGTTCTACAAGTCATGAGCAAGTGTCTAGTAGAGTCTTGCGGATCGGTATGATGACGTCCATACTTATCTTCGAGAGGATACATGGCATTTAGGATAATTTCCCATCTTTCTTTCCTTATCGTGCGAAATTGATTCAGCTTGAAACATAACTCTTTGAATTCTTTCCACGCATTCGTGTGCGCATGTGAGCGCTCTGTATCAGTTGTGCATCGCCGGCTTGTGATTCTGTGAACGAGGTTCGAGATGTGTATTCTGTGTTTTGGTGATGGTCCAGTCTGGAGGACTTGAGGCCAGGTTTAGACCGCAGCTTAGGCTCGGTTGCTTCAGTTGTAACTTGTACATTTGGACTCATATGTCCGGTAATGTTTCTACGAGTGGAATTTGTGGCTCGATGAGCGGT
>AWOL01S0068496.1:0-7500 GCA_000715115.1 Nicotiana otophora
ACGCCAGGTTAGGTGAGGCACCGGGTGCTGGTCTCGCTCCTAGGTTCGGGGCGTGACAGTTCCACTAGCTGAACCTGGACTTAAGAACTTTAAGTCTATGGCTCCAGAAGAATATTGACTGACTTGTTCAATGTATGAACTCTCAGGTTCATATTTTGGTTGGGTAATGGATTCAAAACTCCATTCGTCTTTTGATAGAATTTCATCCCACTAAATCATTCTAGGGACAAAGGTATTACTATATTCTTGGTTTGCTGCCATGAGCATAGTAACTCCTTTATTACTTTCGATTTTAGCTTTTGGGGATAAAGTTGTTTTCATTAGTCTGTAATATACTCTATAAATTACAGCTATTTCCCTTGTGTTAACTTTGCTATTCATGTTTTTGGTTTGTATATTAAGAGTTAATGTATCCAAAACGTTCTGCTCATTTATGTCAACTGAAAAGTTTGGATAGCAATTAAAGTATACCGGGCCTTGGGCTAGGTTACTTTGCAGAACTCCTAATAATGAATCATCAAAGTTAAGAAGTCTGTCAAATCTTAATAAGAGACAGCGGGGGGTGTCTAAACCTAATCTATATAGAGGTTTGACTGCCACTTGTACTAATCTGATGTGAAGGAAATTGAATTTCTTTCTATATTGTTGAATATCCTGTGCAGCTAATAACTTGATTGTTTCTATCGAGTTATTGATGGCAATAGTTGATTCGCAAGTTTTGATATTATAATGTTTTATAAAATCAAACTTACTAGTATGGTAGATGGTACTATAGGATTCTCTCGGAATACTCCAATTTTGTAAATCATTTTCTATTTTGGCAATATTCGTTACTGCTAGAGATTGATTGATATTATTTAAAATTTTATCTTTATCAGAATTATTTATTTTTAAAAAGGGTCGTGCACCTTCTAAGGCAAATGTTTACTGCTTTTAGATTAAGAAAAATATAAAATCTTCTACTTTTATAATCTTCCTATTTTTGTACTAAAGTTTTTATTACTTCAGAAATTTCTTCTAAAGTTTGTTTTCTTGGTTCTATAAAAACAAGTTCTTTATAAATTAGAATATTGTAATCAGCACGGAATATGTTTTTAATAATTTTTCTTAATCCTTTTAGTATTCTCCATTTGCCTTGATTTAATAGTCTTATTTTATTAAAAGAAGGATGATTTTTCATTTCAAAAACTTTTCAAAGTTTTATCAGTATTTGAGCGATATAAAATCTTTAAGGTGTAAGTCTACTTTCTCTGTTATCTAATCATGTAATAATAGTCTTAATAGTTCTATAATGTTCTTAACTCTATAGTGTCTACTATTTATCTTCTTCTTTACTACAGCTTGTCAATGTAGTTAACTTAGTTCTAAGTTATCTTGGGGGTTGGGGATTAAACGTGTTAACTGTGTCCTGTTGTGTCCTGTCTCTCGCGACACTCCCTAGCCTATGGACTATGGCAACTGATGGCAGTTTAATAAGGTTTAATCGACATCCTACAAGGATCCCTCACACTATGAATATAGAACACTCAGAGGATAAAATCTGAAGCTTTAAAGAAGATGAACAGTAAACCTATGAAGAAATGAACAGTATAGAAATGTCTGAGAATTATAACATGAATATGATAACAAGATTTCGACGAACCCTAAAGACAGTATACAAGGTTTAGCCTCTCACACTTAACATGGCTCTGATACCATTTAAAGTAAAGTTATCACAGCTTCTCCTTTTAAAAGAGAAAGTGTTCACAATAATAGTAGACCAACTAACAACGATATTAATAAAATTATTGTGCAAAATAATTACACAAAAAATTTATTACATGTGGTTTCAAACCAATTAAAAGATACTAATAAATTAGGAATCCCTACAAGACCCATAACAACTTCTAAAGTTGAAACACATCCATTAATAAAACTTCCAGAATTTTCTAAAGAAAAGTTTCCCGAATTAGAAGAAAAATTTGATTTTTCAGATACACTTCTGGAACAAATCGAAGAAAGACTTAAAACAAAGTTAACAATCTCTAAACCAGAGACAACTTTTAATCAGGCCAGTACTAGTAAAAATACTAAAACTATAGAACTTCATAATTTAATAAAAAAAATTAAGTTCTATTGAAAAAGAATACACTGTTTCAAGAACAAAAGAAGATTTCCCTGGAAAAAAGGAAAAATTCGAAAAATTATTACAAAATTTCAACGGAACTTCTGAAGCTATTAGTAAAAGAGAAACAGTCTCCACAATAAAATCCATTGATTCTGAAATCAATAGAATTACTAATGATCCAAGACATTCTAATAAAAAGAATTACTATGGAAGAGTATCTTTCCTAGATGTTCAATTTGAAGAAGATATCTATTTAACTAGTTCTAGTCATGAAGGAACTGGTATCACTAAATGGAATATAGATGGATTAGCAAAAAGCCAAATCTATAAAAAATTACATGAAGTTGGTATTGCAGTTACTACCTATAAAATGAAAAGAGCTTCGGATAAATATGCCGCAACATTAATAATTTCAGGATTTACTAGAATGTTAAAACATTGGTGGGATAATTATCTATCAGAAGAAAATAGAAATCAAATTTTAGGAGCGACTACCATTGCAACCGTAATAAAAATTGAATCAGGGATGCAAGTTGCAGAACAAGAAGCTAGAGAAGATGCTTTTGCAACTTTAATCTACTGTATTGCTAAACACTTCATTGGAGAACCGAAACTTTTCCAAGATAGGAGTTTAGAACTTCTTAACAATCTTAACTGTCTACAATTAATAGATTTTAGATGGTATAAAGATATGTTTATAGAAAAAGTAATGATTAGAGAAGACTGCGGTAGTGCTTTCTGGAAAGAAAGATTTATCAGTAGTTTCCAAGACTATTTGCCGAAAAGGTAAGAACTAAAATCAAAGATAGATTTAATGGACAAATCCCTTATAACAATCTTACTTATGGAGACTTAATCAGTTTTATTAACGTAATAGGTCTTGACTTATGTACATACCTAAAACTTAAAAGACTTATCAAAAAAGACAGATTCCAATCCAAAACAGAATTAGGAAGCGTCTGTCAAGACTTCGATTTTAAGACAATTGCAACTCCATCTAAAAGAGCAAAATAACATAAAACATCTTCTGAAAACTTAAGAAGATGCTATAAGCATAAAGAAAAGAAGGAAGGAATTCCTAAGAAAAGAAGATTTAAAAGACATTCTAAAAAGGAACATGGTAACAAATGTTGGTCATGTGGAAAGAAAGGGCATAGAGCAAATGAATGCCCAATCACCAACAAGAAAAAGAAAAAGGTTAACACCTTAGAAATAGATGAAGATGTTAAAGAAAAGCTATTTGCTATTCTTGAACAAAACGAAAACATCACATCGTCGTCATCATCAGATGAAAGCTATTCTGAGAGTGACGATGAAATGATAAACATGGCATATAGCTCAGATAGTAGCAATAGTTCTAAAGAAGACAAATGTAGCTGCACTGGTGCAATATGTGTGTGCGGACAAAAATCTATTAAAGTCCTTACTAATGACTCTAAAGAAGTCTTATTTGATATCATTAAAGATAGATTATAAACTATCAAAAGCCCATATTTGTAATGATGGAATCTGCTTTATAAATGATTTTGCGGTAACTAGGAATATAAATGAAGAAATTATCCTAGGGATACCCTTTATAACTCATATTAAACCATATCATGATAATTTAGAAGCTATTTATACCACAATATTAGGAAAGGAAATACGTGCCTTGGTATAGGTCATGTCCTAAGAATCTAATTGTTTTTTGGAACAAGTTAATCTTCTTAGAACTTACCACTAATCCATTATGTTTTACGACTTTAAAGAACGTATTTAAATGCTTAAAGTGAGAGTCTATATCCTCAGAAAATATTAAAACATCATCAATGTAAACAATTGACATATTACTGTATGGATTGAAAATGTTGTTCATAATGTTTTGAAATTCTTATGGGGCATTTTTTAACCCTAAAGGCATAACACTCCATTCATATTGTCCAAATGGGACATTGAAAGCAGTTTTATATTTATCTTTTTCACTAATTTGAATTTGCCAAAATCCTGACTTCATATCAAATTTGCTATAGATGTTAGCTTTATAAGTTCTTTTTAATAAGTCTCTTTTATTAGGTATCGGGTACCTAATCCATTGTAAAACCTTGTTTAATGGTTTATAATTAATAACAAGTCTGGGAGCTCCTCTTTCCTTTTCTGCGCTTTTATTAACGTAGAAAGCTGCACAGCTCCAAGGTGATTTAGATGGTCTAATTATCTTCTTTTTAAGGAGATCGTTTATTTCATTTTTACAAACTTCCATGAGTTCATGATTCATTTGAATAGGCCTAGCCTTAGTGGGTATGGCTTGTTCAGTGAATTCATTTATATAAGGAAGTTCGACTACATGCCTTTTTCTTTCCCAGAAGGCATTGGGTAATTCTGAACAAACTTCAAGTTCGAGTTTTTCTTGGAAATTTTTAATCTTTTTCTCCATTCCCGGGATTTTTACAGTTTGTTCAATTTTGTGAACCTTTATATCGTTTTTTAAATAGTTTACCTGATTTGAAAGCAGGTTTATTTTAAAAATAGTTTTTGATTTTAGGAAATCACTTTCTTCTTTGGAGATAGAATTAAGATACGGGAATCTTATTTCCTTTCCTAATATTGTGGTATAAATAGCTTCTAAATTATCATGATATGGTTTTATCTGAGTTATAAAGGGTATCCCTAGGATAATTTCTTCATTTATATCCCTAGTTACCGCAAAATCATTTATAAAGCAGATTCCATCATTACAAATATGGGCTTTTGATAGTTTATAATCTATCTTTAATTTTTTTTTCATGTGGATGAATATAATTTTGTAGTACTTTTTTCAAAATACATAGTTTATATTATTCCTTCCATTATGCAGTTTCTATCTGCACCTGAATCTAATAATGCTAATTTATTTATCGTAATGTCTTTTACCTCTTAGGTAATAGGAATATGATAACTATGGGTTCTTACTTTAGTAATTTTTTCCACAGATGTACCACTAATTGATTCTTCATCATTTTTTAAATTATCATCTTCTGTGAAGTATTCACCAATTGTTTCTTTCTTATTGGCTGCTCGTAATACTTCTTTAGTAAGATTTTCCATTTGTATTTTGTCAAGTCTAAGCTTAACCAATTTTATTTCATCTTTTACAGATTTTAATTCTGTTTGGAGATGTTGAATAGTGGGTTTATCATCTTTGATTGAAAATCTATTCATAACCTCTTTCATATTAAAGGGTTCTATTTTATGATGATTTCCTTTTTGATTAATGATGATATTATTTAACTCTTTTAAATATTTTATTTTAATATCTTCATCATCTATATGATTAATGATATCAAATAAGACTTGTTTGAAGTCATTAGTAAGGACTTTAATAGAATTTTGTCCGCACACACATATTGCACCAGTGCAGCTACAGTTGTCTTCTTTAGAACTACTGCTACTGTCTGAGCTATATGCCATGTTTATCATTTCATCGTCATTGTCAGAATAGCTTTCATCTGATGATGACGACGACGTGATGTTTTTCTTTTGTTCAAGAATAGCAAATAGCTTTTCTTTAACATCTTCATCTATTTCTAAGATGTTAAACTTTTTCTTTTTCTTGTTGGTAACTGGGCATTCATTTGCTCTATGCCCTGTCTTTCTAAATGACCAACATTTGTTGCCATGTTCCTTTTTAGAACTTCTTTTAAATCTTCTTTTTTAGGAATTCCTTCCATCTTTTCTTTGCGCTTATGGCATCTTCTTGATTTTTCAGAAGATTTTTTATGTTGTTTTGCTCTTTTAGATGGATTATCAATTGTCTTAAAACCGAAGTCTTGACAGAAGCTTCCTAATTCTGTTTTGGATTGGAGTTTGTCTTTTTTGATAATACTTATAAGTTTTAGGTCTGTACATAGGTCAAGACCTGTTACGTTAATAAAACTGATTAAATCTCTATAAGTAAGATTGTTATAAGGGATTTGTCCGTTAAATATATCTTTGATTTTAGTTCTTACCTTTTCAGCAAATAGTCTTGGTAAACCACTGATAAATCTTTCTTTCCAGAAAGCACTACCGCAGTCTTCTCTAATCATTACTTTTTTCTATAAACATATCTTTATACCATCTAAAATATGTTAATTTTGGACAGCTAAGATTGTTAAGAAGTTCTAAACTCCTATCTTGGAAAAGTTTTGGTTCTCCACTAAAATGTTTAGCAATACAGTAGATTAAAGTTGCAGAAACATCTTGTCTAGCTTCTTGTTCTGCAACTTGCATCCCCGATTCAGTTTTTATTACGGTTGCAATGGTAGTTGCTCCTAAAATTTGATTTCTATTTTCTTCTGATAGATAATTATCCCACCAATTTTTTAACATTCTAGTAAATCCTGAAATTATTAATGTTGCGGCATATTTATCCGAAGCTCTTTTCATTTTATAGGTAGTTACTGCAATCCCAACTTCATGTTATTTTTTTTATAGATTTGGCTTTCTGCTAATCCATCTATATTCCATTTAGTGATACATGTTCCTTCATGACTAGACTAATTAAATAGATATCTTCTTCAAATTGAACATCTGGGAAAGATGCTCTTCCATAGTAATTCTTTTTATTAGAATGTCCTGGATCATTAGTAATTCGATTGATTTCAGAATCAATGAATTTGATTGTGGAGACTGTTTCTATTTTACTAATAGCTTCAGAAGTTTCTTTGGAATTTTGTAATAATTTTTCGAGTTTTTCCTTTTTTCCAGGGAAATCTTATTTTGTTCTTAAAACAGTGTATTCTTTTTCAATAGAACTTATTTTTTTATTAAATTACGAAGTTCTATAGTTTTAGTATTTTTACTAGTACTGGCCTGATTAAAAGTTGTCTCTGGTTTAGAGATTGTTAACTTTGTTTTAAGTCTTTCTTCGATTTGTTCCAGAAGTTTATCTGAAAATTCGAATTTTTCTTCTAATTCGGGAAACTTTTCTTTAGAAAATTTTGGAAGTTTTATTAATGGATGTGTTTCAACTTTAGAGGTTGTTATGGATCTTGTAGGGATTCCTAATTTATTAGTATCTTTTAATTGGTTTGAAACCACATGTAATAAATTGTTTGTGTAATTATTTTGCACAATACTTTTATTAATATCTTTGTTAGTTGGTCCACTGTCAGTGTAAACACTTTCTCTTTTAAAAGGAGAAGCTGTGATTACTTCACTTTGAACTGGTATTAGAATTTCTTCTAAGGGTGGATTAATGGCTTCTATTATACCTTTGTTTTTGGTATATCATTTATTAACTATCATTTGTAGAGATTCTTTTTGATTTGGAATTTGTCTTGTTATTTCAAACCATTTAAAGAATTCAATATTACACTTGATTCTTTTTAAAACTTTTATCCATTTATCTTTAAAAGATAATCTTTGCTGATTGGTGGGATCCCCCTGAGGGGTGC
>AWOL01S0068501.1:0-16137 GCA_000715115.1 Nicotiana otophora
CAGCAACAACAAGAAGAACAAGAAACTTACTAGCACCACGGGATTCCCGACATTTGATTTGTGCTGTTTGCCCTTTGTTTGGGTCTTGGATAATGAGAGAACCTTGAGAGACTGATTTTATGGTTCTAAGGTCTGAATATACTGAAAACGAATGACTTAAAACGGGATTTAGGTATTTTATATATATCCATATGTCTTAAACCGCCTATGTGAGCCCCATAGAGAGCTGCTTGGCGCACTCTCGCAAAAATGCGAATATCTCTCTATTCCAAGATTGTCTCAACGAACGGTTTAATGTGCGGGAAACGAGACTCATAGATCTCCAATTTGATAGGTAGATCACCCCATAATTGCAAGTACATTGGGAGAAAAATGTAGTAACATTTGACCTAAAGTTTAAGTAAAATTATAAACGTAAGTTGCGACAACTTTTATCGACTTTTGTTTCATATCTCGCTTGACTTCAAGATTTATGGTACGGATATTATATGATTAAAATACATTAAAACATGACCTCTTGGGACAATTAATCACCTCTAGTGATACCCAAAAATATGGGTTACAACATCCTTGATTCGTTTAACTTCTAATACTTGTTAACCACTCTTATACACCCTTGTATCGTTTAAGACCAATAGGATCAACTTCTTATCATCTCAAAGATAATCTCTTCTTGGATTTACGTCGACTAACTTACGGCATGATCTAAGGTACGCGCATTTGGGTTGTAACAAGAGGCAAAAGGATTTCTTCTTCTATAGTTGCATTGGATGATGAGGAGGAAGATATAAAGACAACAATTGCACACTCCCTTGCAGATATGGTCGCCAAAGCTACTACCACGATCACACAACCATCATTGGGTGAAGATAGTAGCTCCCAGGTCCACGATCCAGCTTCGCATCTGGTGGAGCTTCCTACTTTGGTTGCAGACACCTATATCCAGTCAGAGGTTCCACCCACTGCCTTCACAGTGTCAGCCTCTGGTCCCACGGTCGCCTTGGATGTTCCAAACCCTCAAAGCACCTAGTGCACCCCAAGAAGACCCTAAACTTTGCTCTTACTTTCACAATGCCTTGGGGGCAATGCATGCCCTTCAGTTGGGGGCGGGGTAGTCAACCTTTTGCAACTTGTATGTGAACTCTTAATCTTAATAGTGTAGATTTGTATATAGCAATGAATTCTTCTTGGATTTTGTCACGTCCCAAAACCGAGGAGCGTGACCGGCACTCAACCGAGTAAACCCGACCGAGCAAGCCTCTTGAATTTCATTCTATCCAAACTCATCCACAATTAAGATAATACATATTTTCATTAATTAGACCAAAAGGGTGTTCATGTCCACAATACCAATTCATTCCCAATAGTTTCATCATTTTTAAAGTCTCAAATGGACAAATAATACAAATACAATATTACATAGTTTGTCTTTCCCAGCACCAATACACAACCCGCACTATGTCTACGGAGCCTCTATAGATAAACAAGAGTACAATGATAATGCCAGCAACAAGTCCCCGGCTATACCTCAAACAGCATACACAAAGAACAAAATATACATGACCCTGGGATGAAGTGGGGCTCACCAAGTCAGTTGGGAAGGAGGTGTGCTGCTATCACTGATCAATATCTCCTACTGTGGAACCACCTGTATCCATTTAAAGATGCAGCACCCCCGGTAAAAGGGACGTTAGTACCGTCGAATAGCACTAGTATATATAACTAAACACCCTCTCAATAGAATCTCAAGAAATACAAACAAGGTTATCATAATATCAATGAAAGCCTGAATCAACATTAAACCTCAATTTAGGATCAAGACAATGTTCAAATTAATTTCCATATCTCACATTAGGAGATTTTTAGTATCGATATACCATTGTCCATAATACCAGTACCACCGTATTCTCAGTACGGAGTCCGATCATGACCCGATCAGCTAGGCTATCTCATTAGAGACAGCAACCACAATTACTCTCAATATCAATACCACCGTCTTTAACACAGAGTCCGATCACGACCCGATCGGCTAGGCTATCCACTAGGGACA
This sequence comes from Nicotiana otophora, assembly GCA_000715115.1. NCBI lineage: Eukaryota > Viridiplantae > Streptophyta > Magnoliopsida > Solanales > Solanaceae > Nicotiana > Nicotiana otophora. Next base: position 2,051 of record AWOL01S0068501.1, read on the forward strand.
TCGACCACAATCACAATTTAAATTACAATTTCACAATCACCACCATGTGTGTGGCATGGTGTCCGATCACGACCCAACTGGCTAGGCTATCTTATTCGAGACATCAACCTTTTTATATCAATCATTGCATTTCGTATTACTTTTACATCTTTTCATTTTATTGGCACTAATGGCCATTATTATAAGATGATTCTTGGCACGTTGGCCATATTTAGTATTTCCTGCTCACCTTTTCACTTTCTAATATCAACAACAACAACAATTCAAATCAAGGCATGTAGTACACATGCGAGCAACTAAGAGTCTAAGGAACAAAGAGATATTTCACAAAATTTGGCATAATAGCCTTCGTTTGAATTTAACTTGAAGTCGAACATTTCTAATGCACAACCCATATTTTTAACACATCATCAATTGGTAACATAACATAAATAAAGCATTTGGAATACTTTATGAACTTATATCGTTTAACTCAATCTTACTCGGAACAACCAATTTAATAATGATCAACTCGGGACTTAGATAATTCACATGAATATCGTGGGATCCAATTCAAAGAGAAGAGTTTAGCCAACATACCTCCATTGAGCTTCCTTAAACTCTAAAATATTCTGGAATTCTTAGCAACTTCAATCTATTGTAGAAATATAACAAATTGAATAAAAATTAGGAAGATGATCATGGTTCTAGCTCATTTGGGCATTTTATCAAACACTAAGTGTGCATTAAGGTTCCAAGGTCTTTTTATGGAGAATTCCATTCAACAATCTTCCTACTCCCTTTTATAACACATGCATGTAAATAAACAACCCTCCTGCCCAGAAATTATCTTGCTAATTATCCATTTCTACATAAAATTCGAAAGTGAGGGTTAGGGTGTAGAATCTTACCTCTAGGATGAAGACCTAGTGACTTTCCCTTCTTAATCTTCCAAAACTTGGGCAAGAATTGAAGAACAATTATTGAAAAACACCTTCTCACTCTAGGTCACTCTCTCTCACTCTACAATATCAGATTATAACTCAAAAATGGTGCAAATAGTGTATTTAACGAGATTGGGTCAGGTTTTAAAAACCCAAAAATGGAGCTCCCGAACAACCGCATAATGGTCGCATACTTGCTGACAAAACTGATCAAATATATGTCGGTGTATGCGATCACTATGCGGTCGCATAGTTGACCGCATAACTGCTGCCAGATTTGGCCCTCCCCTACTCACTTCAGCGGCCATTATGCGGCCCGCAGAGTGACTTTGCGGTCGCATAATCGACCACCAAATTACATTATTTCGACAAAGAATTTCCTTTTCTTTCCCGTGCATTTCTATAATCCTCAACACGTAAAACCATATCGGCGCCGCGAAACATTATTTTCTCTTGCAACATTTTGCGGGGCCTTACATTCTCCCCCACTTAGGATCATTCGTCCTCGAATGAAGGTCAAAACCTGTTATTAGTATCTTGTGCAACTCAGTTTTCATACCACACACTAGCAACACCAAATTTGACTAACTCCCTAAATTTCCAAAACTTTCGCCAGAGTTTCCCTTGTAACTAGGCATATCCACCTGTCAGAGGGACCCAGTAACATATCCTAACAGCATATATGTAATCCAACAATGTAACATAATACAAAATAACACCAACTGTGGTCTCACAAGCAATATATTTCCAGAAAAGGAACACACTTAATGCCAATTGTACAAATGATACAAAATTCATAGACAGTAAGCCTTACAATGTTTCCTAAATCACAACTTTATAAATACATGGTCATTCAAACAAATAAGGATACTTTTTCTTCATTTTTTCCTCGGCCTCCCAAGTAGCCTCTTCAATGTGTTGGTTTCGCATAACACTTTTACGGATGCAATTTCTTTGTTTCTCAACTTTCGGACTTGCCGATCAATAATAAAAACCGGAATCTCTTCGTAAGTCAATTCTTCATTAACCTCAATAGTCTCAACCAGAACAATGATTGTCGAGTCTCCAACTACTTTCTCTAAAATAGACACATGAAATGTCGGGTGTACTAAGACATCTCAGGTGGTAGTTCAACCTTGTACGCCACCTCACCGATCCTCTGAATGATTTTGTACGGTCCCACATACCTCAGACTCAATTTCCCATTCTTACCAAATCACATTACCCCTTTCATGGGGGAAACTTTCAAGAATACCCAAGCATCTTATTTGAACTCCAAATCCCTACGACGAACATCCGAATAGGATTTCTGATGACTCTGAGCAGTCTTCAACCGCTCCTTAATGATTTTATCTTTTTCCATGGCATGATGCACGAGGTCTGGTCCTATCAAATCTGCTTCCCCAATTTTGAACCACCAAATGGGAGATCTACATCTCCTACCATATAAAGCTGTGAATGATTTCATTTGAATGCTAGCATGATAGCTATTGTTATATGCAAATTCTATGAGTGGTAAATGATCATCCCAACTACCCTTAAAGTCTAGAACACAAGCGCGCAACATATCCTCAAGCGTCTGAATAGTTCGCTCTGCCTGCCCATCAGTCTGCAAGTGAAAGGCTATACTAAGATTCACCTGAGTATCCAAACCTTGCTAAATTTTCTTCCAAAATTTAGTAGTGAATTGTGCTCACCGACCAGAATGATGGAAACTGTGGTGCCATGCAACCTGACTGTTTCTTTGATATACAGCTGAGCATACTTCTCCGCTGTGTAGGTAGACGTAACCGAAAAAAGTGTCCTGACTTCATAAGTCGATCCACAATCACCCAAATTGAGTCAAACTTGTGCGGCGTGCGCGGTAATCCTACCACAAAGTCCATATTAATCATTTCCCACTTCCACATTGTAATTGTTATGTTTTGTGCCAACCCACCGGGCCTTTACTGTTCGGCCTTCACTTGCTGACAATTTGTACACTTTGCCACAAATTCCGCTACATTTCTCTTCATATCATTCCACCAATAGACTTCCTTAAGATTATGATACATTTTCGTAGAACCTGGGTGCACGAAATACCTAGATGTGTGAGCTTCAATCGTAATTCTTTCATGGAGACCATCCACATTTCGAACACATAGTCGCCCTTGGTACCTTAGTGTACCATCATCCATGCCAAGAGAAAAGGCCATGGTCTTATGTTTATGAATTCCCTCTTTCAATTGCACCAACAATGTATCATTGTATTGCTTCACTTTGACTTCCACAACAAGCGATGATTCAGCCCTATTCTGCACAATTACCCCTCCTTCACTAGATTCCGTAAGACGAACTCCCAAACTAGCCAATCGATGAACTTCCTTGGCCAATGGATTTTGATATGCCTCCGAGTGTGCTAAACTACCCATTGATTTTCGGCTAAGAGAATCTGCCATAACATTAGCTTTCCACGGATGGTATAAAATATCAATGTCATAATCCTTGAGTAATTCAAGCCATATTCTCTGCCTCAGATTCAATTCCTTATGTTGGAAAATATATTGAAGGCTGTTATGGTCCGTGAATATATCCACATGGACCATATATAAATAATGATGCCAAATTTTCAATGCAAATACCACCGACGCAAGTTCTACATCATGTGTCGGATAGTTCTTTTCATGATTCTTTAGTTGCCTAGAAGCATAAGCTATCACATTCCCATGTTGCATTAATACACATCTAAGCTCGATTCTTGAAGCATCACAATATACAACAAATCCATCGATACCCTCTGGTAGAGTCAACACCGGTGCCGTAGTCAATCGTGCTTTCAATTCCTGGAAACTCTTTTCACAAGCATCTGACTATTGGAACTTAATTGCCTTCTGCGTCAATTTAGTCAATGGGTAGGCAAGAGTAGAAAAACCCTCCATAAACCTTTTGTAATATCCAACTAAGCCTAAGAAACTGCAAATCTCTATTGAAGTTGTAGGCCTCGACCAATTCTTCACAGCTGAAATTGTTTGAGGATCAACCTTAATTCCTTCATTAGAGACTACATGACCCAAGAATATGACCGATTCAAGCCAAAATTCACACTTTGAAAACTTTGCATATAACTGGTGCTGACGTAGGGTTTGCACAGCTAACCTGAGATGATTGGCATGGTCTTTTCGACTTTGTGAATATATAAGAATATCGTCAATAAATACTATCACAAAAGTGTCGAGGAATCGCTTAAAAACGCTATTCATAAGATCCATGACGGCTGATGGGGCATTTGTTTGCCCAAAAGACATTACTAGAAACTCAAAATGCCCATACCAGGTTCTAAAAGCTATTTTTGGAATATCTCGCTCCCTGATCTTCAATTGGTGATACCCGAATCTTAAATCAATCTTGGAGAAGTACCTGGTACCTTGCAATTGATCAAACAAGCCATCTATCCTTGGCAGTGGGTACTTATTCTTGATTGTGACCTTATTAAGCTGTCGATATTCAATACACATATGTAGTGACCCATCTTTCTTTCTTACAAAGAGAACAGGTAAGCCCCAAGGCGACACACTAGGTCGGATGAAACCCTTTTCTAACAAATCTTTCAATTGTTCTTTTAGCTCCTTCAATTATGCCGGTGCCATTCTGTAGGGTGGAATAGATATAGGATGCGTGTCCGGCATCACATCAATCCCATAATCAATCTCCCTGTCTGGTAGAATCTCAGGGATTTCATCCGGAAAGACTCCCGGAAATTCATTCACAACACGTACGGACTCAAGTGTAGGTGCCTCAGCATCGGTGTCCATAACCCGGACCAAATGGTAAATACATCCCTTGTTGATCATCTTTGTGGACTTAAGGTAGGAAATAAACCTAGCCTTTAGCACTACATCATCACCCTTCCACCCTATAACTGGCTCATTTGGAAATTCAAACCTAACAGTCCTGCTTCGACAATCAACCTTGGCAAAATAAGAATAAAGCCAATCCATCCCCATTATCACATCAAAATCGACCATTCTCAATTCAATAAGATCGGCCACGGTATCCCGACCACGCAACATGACAACACAATCCCTATAAACTCGCTTGGCAAAAATCGACTCACCAACCAGAGTAAATACAGAGAACGGCTCATAAAGCTATTATGGTTCTATCCCAAATTCCATAGCAACATAAGGTGTGACATATGACAAAGTGGAACCAAGATCCATAAGAGAATATACATCATGAGATTGGACAGTCAATATACTTGTGACAACATCTGGAGAAGCCTCTAAATTATGGCGACCCCTCATAGCATAGAAATGGCCAGATCCTCCAGGACTTTGTGCTCCACCCCTAGTTGCACCACGCCCTACGGGTGTTGGAGTGCCTCGAGCTGGAAGAGATGCTGCAGATGTAATAGCTGCAGAACTGGTAGGCTGTGTTGGACCCCTTCCCACACCCTAGCTGGAAATAAACCAGTCTGGGTCATAGAATCCATGAACCGTAGCATACGGCCCATGACCTCCTGAAAACCTGGTGCTATCATGATATCAACCGGAGCTAGGTCTATTGCAGGCTCCTCGCCCTTCTCTTTAATAACGGGATCCTCCACTAGATCCGTTGGTGGTGCAACTGGGGAAACTCTGGGACGTCCTCATCCCCTACCTCAGGCCGATGCCCTTCACCGGCCTCGGCCTCTAGCAAAAAGGGGAGTAGCTCCTCCCGGGTCCAGAACATCTGTCGCGCGTGTTCTCACCATCTGTGAGTCAGTAAGAGAAGAAACATAGTACACCATCAAGTGCACGATAGGAGATGAATGAAGAGTATTTTCATAACACCGTATAGCCTCTCGAAGAAAAGTACGGATGTCTCCGCACCGATCCGCATGACTCTATTAGTCCTACCCATAACTTGTGAAACCTGTGTGAACCTAGTACTCTGATACCATATTGTCACGGCCCAATTGTGTATCAGGCCATGATGGCATCCATCACCGTTGCTGGACAAGCCGACAGTGATCAACCTGATGATTTCCCGCTTTTAACGAGTTTCCCATTTAGCAATTTTTCCTTAATTTAAAAGATTTAACGAGAAACAGATTTAAGTTAATAAATAAAAGTAGCTAGAAGTATTTATAACCATAGGAACAAAACCAAAATCACAAGTCTACTAATGTGTGCCAAGATCTAGTGTCACAAGTATGTTGGCAACTAGTAGAATATACAAAGGATGTCTACTATACTGTCTGAAATAAAATATATAGAAACAAAACAAAAGAGAGACTCTGGCCTGCTGTTGAACGACTCGGAAGGGCAGCTCACCGTGAACTCTCGAACCAGGATCAAGTGCGCGCGCCGGATGGATTACCAGGTGCACTTGCCTCAAACCCTGCACAACAAGTTTAGAAGTGTAGCGTTTGTACATAACCAACATATAACCAGTAAGTATCGAGCCTAACCTTGAAGAAGTAGTGATTAGGAGTCAAATTTGACACTTACTATGGGCTAACAATAATATGTCAAAATATTAATTAAGCATGGATTACATGAAGAATACAGAAACCCAATAACAGGAAACAGTAAAAAATCCCTTCACTAATATTAAGTCCCAAATTTATTCTTTTCGTCATTTAACAATTTATATCTCGAGCCAAATAAGAAATAACAATTACAAATTGTTCCAAAGATTTATCATGCGCAAGTTATGCGGAGGTCATACGGCCTGATCCAACATAATATTTAAATTGTGCACTACCGAGGGTCGAATGGCACGAACAATAGATGCATCTATCTACTACCGAGGCGTTCGGCCCACTATGTGGTTCCATAATCACTCTACAGACCACATAATGGCCGCAGAGAGAATCAGCAGTGTTGCAAGTATGGAGGAAAGGTTGCGGCGCATTATGAGACAGCAAATCAGTTCAACAGTGCATTATGCGACCGTAGAGTGTGTTTCGGGGTTTCATATTTCTGGTTTTATAATCCCGACCCAATTCTTATAAAACACTATTGGGGTCATTTTCAAGGGTTTCATCTGATATTTTAGAGATAGACGAGAGCCTCTTAGAGAGAGAAAGTGAAGACCTAGTCATTTGTCCATCAATTCTTGTTCAAGGTTTAGAGATTTCACAAGGATCTTCCTAGGGTTTCAAAGAGGTATGCATTTCTAATACTAGTCTTCAATTTCGACTTTGGGTAACGATGGGTGATTGGGAGTATGATTCTTGGGTGGCAGAGTATTATTTATACATACACATACCAATAAGGTTTCTGGAAAGATTGGTCGGGTGTCGGAAAAGCGTAGAACCTAGCTGGGGCGCCGACTGGAGGGTCCCCACCTGCCTGGCCTCCACCTCTAGGACGACCCCTAACCGCATGTCCTTCACCTCTAGGAGGCCGTATAGCTGGTGCTGTAATCATGGGCTGCTGGCCCTAATTTACTGCCTTGCCCCGAAGCCTGGGGAAGAATCCCTATACATGACTGACATCACCACACTCGAAACAACCTCTCGGTACAGTGATCTGCCGCCCTGAAGTCCGACCCCGATGGCCCGAATACCCACCGGAAGAACCCTGGAGAGCTGGTGGGCAATATGAAATCTCTGGCATGGCATTGAAATAGGCACTGGAAGAACTCTAATGACTGGGGTACCCACTGTAAGAACCCTGAATAGCTGGCGGGCGGTAAGAACTCTCCGGCACAGCACTAAAATAGGGTCGCGCTAGAATACCTTGAGGAGGTGGTGGTGCCGGATATGGGGGCCTGCTAGGCTGACCCCTCCCACAATGACCTCTGCCCCCAGCTGGGGCACACCCGAACTCTCCAGAAAAATAGGACCTCTTATCCCGCTGCATCTGCTCTCTATCCCTCTAATGTTAACCCTCAATCCTCCGACCTCTCTTCGCTACTAGCTGATAAGAAGTCCCCATCTCAACTTCCCGTGTCATAGTAGCATGAATACCTTAGTGCAACCCCGCAACAAACCTCCCACTCGCTCCGCTTCAGTGGGAAGTATCATAAGTGCATGGCGAGATAACTCAGATAACCTCGCCTCATAATCGATCACTGACATATGTCCCTGCTGGAGCTGCTTAAACTGAAACCGCAACTCTTCCCTTTAAGAGGTTGGAATATACCTATCCAAGAATAGGCGTGTAAATTAGTCCCAAGTCATGGGAGGAGAACTTGTCGGCCTGCCAAGAAGATAAGACTGCCACCACTTACGACCCCTGCCCTCCAACTAGAAAGTAGTGAAATCCACCTTGTGGCACTCTAATATCCTCATGTTGTGCAGTCTGTCCCTACACCGATCAATGAAGTTATAGGGATCCTCATGTCGCTCACCTCCGAAGACAAGAGGGTGTAGTCTAGTCCATCTATCCAACAGCTTCTGCGGCTCGCCGGCCGCATTTGGTCTAGGCTCAAGTGTCGCTGCTACAACTGGATGAGCACTGCCTACGGGTAGTGCATGCGGGGTCTGATATATGGCAGCCGCATGTTCTAGAGCCTGAGCGGTAGGGGTCTGTGCTCCCCCTCCCGCCTGAGATGTGGCTGGTTCTGCTGGAAATAAACTAGCCCGGGTCATAGAATCCATGAACCTTAGCATACGGCCCATGACCTCCTGAAAGCCCTATGCTGTCATGACATCGACCGAGGCTGGCTCTGTTGCGGGGACCTCTCCCTGCTCCTTAATAATAGGATCCTCCACTGGATCCACTGGTGGTGCAACTGGGGCAACTCTGGGAGGTCCCCATCTGCTACCTCAAGCCGGTGCCCTCCCCCGGCCTCTGCCTCGGCCTCTAGCAACAGGGGGAGTAGCTCCTCCCAGGTCCCGAACATCTACCACGCGCGTTCTCACTTTCTGTGAGAGAGTAAGAGAAGAAACTTAGTACACCATCAACTACATGAAAGGAGATGAATGAAGAGTAATTTCCTAACACCTTGTAACCTCTCGGAGATTAGTACGGACGTCTCCGTACCGATCCGCAAAACTCTATTAGGCCTGGCCATAACTTGTGAGACCTATATGAACCTAGTGCTCTGATACCATGTTGTCACGACCTAATTGCGTATCAAGCCGTGATGGCGTCCAACACCGTTGCTGGACAAGCTGACAGTGATTAACCTGATGATTTCACACTTTTAACGAGTTTTCCATGTAGCAAATTTTCCTTAATTTAAAATATTTAATGATAAACATATTTAAGTTAATAAATGAAAGTAGCTAGAAGTATTTATAACCATAGGAACGAAACCAAAATCATAAGTCTACTAATGTGTGCCTAGATCTAGTGTCACAAGTATCTGGGCAACTAGTAGAATATACAAAAGATGTCTACTCTACTATCTGAAATAGAATAGACAGAAACAAAATAAAAGAGGGACCATGGCCTGCTGCTGAACGACTCGGAAGGGCAGCTCACCGTGAACTCTCGAACCAGGATCAAGTACGCACGCCGGATGGATAACCAGGAGCACCTACCTCATACCCTGCACATCAAGTAAAGAAGTGTAGCGTTAGTACATAACCAACATGTACCCAATTAGTATCCAGCCTAACCTCCAAGAAGTAGTGGTGAGGGGTCGACTTTGACACTTACTGCGGGCTAACAATAATAAGTCAAAATATTAATTAAGCATGGATTACATGAAGAATACAGAAACCCAATAAAAGGAAATAGTAAATAATCCCTTCGCTAATATTAAGTCCCAAATTTATTCTTTTCTTCATTTAACTATTTATATCTCGAGCCAAAGAAGCAATATCAATTGCAAAATGGTTCCAAAGATTTATCATACGCAAGTTATGTCGAGGTCGTTCGGCCCGATCCAACATAATATTTAAACTGTGGATTGCATAGGGTCAAACGAAACAAACAATAGATGCATCTATCTGCTACCAAAGCATTCGGCCTACTCCACAAAAGAGAAAATACATTTACAACAACCAATTTCAGGTTTATTAAGGGGAAATTATTCAAGAGAAAACCAAATTCTCATTAACGGTCAAGAAAATGAAGTTTAACCTTTTACAACTTCCTTTATCAAGTTTCAATGTGATTTAAGCACTTAAATTATCAAATTGGGTACAAGAATTTGTAAGCATAGCATGATATGGGTCCTAGACTACATGGACAATAGCATAATTAGTAGATACGTACGGACTCTCATCACCTCGTGCGTACGTAGCCCCCATAAATAGAAGCACATTCTTAATTACATTCACCTACGGGGTTAATTCCCTCTTACAAGGTTAGAAAAGAGACTTACCTCGCCTCAAGAGTACTTCTCATCCAAACATGCGCTCACACCCTCAAGTCTGTGCCGAATCAATCCCAAACTAATCAAATAGTATATAAACTAATGAATACATGCTAAAAGATTCGTATTCCAACTATTAAAGAGGTTACCCAACCTTAAAAACAAGATTCTATAAATTCACCCCCGGGCCCACTTGCCCGAATTACGAAAATGTTCGAAGAAAGTTGTTACTCATAACCTTAGGAACATAAATAGATGATTTACACTAAGTCACATAACCATTTTCGTGGTAGAATCTCATTATTAGTAAACCCTAGGTTTTTCATCTAAACCCATGATCTTTACCAATTTCCATATTATAATCTACCCATAATCTATGTATTAAACTCACATTAAGCAGGAATTACATACCTCACAATGCTAGGTCGAAATCCCCTCATTAAAAGCTCTCAAATCGCCCAAGAGTGGAAGAAAATGTGATAAAAATTGCCTAAGTCCCGTATTAAATGAACCCTCACTGCCCATCGACTTTCGCACCTGCGGTGCTTTTGCCATATCTGCTGTCCCGCACCTCTGGCAAATGCCTCACAAGTGCACCTTTCCCTTGCCTGGCCAGGCTCCGCATCTGCGGACAAGGAGGGTCGCTTCTGCAAGCCAAGCCGCACATGCGACCATGGATCTCGCACCCAATCTTCCGCATCTGTGGATTTTGTGCTGCCCTCCATTTCTCGCTTCTATGGCTCATGGCTCGCACCTGCAAGCCCGCACCTATGACTGGCCAAGCACACCTGCAAGCTCGCACCTGGGCTCACACAAGTCCGATTGATACTCGGGGCCCCGCCCGAACATACCAACAAGTTTAGAATCATAAAACAGACTCACTCAAACTCTCGGAATGCCTGAAACAACATTAAAACTAAGAATCTCACCTCAAAACCAATTGAGTCAAACTTATGAACTTCAAGTTCCTCTATTCACTCAAAATGCGCCGAAACATACTTAGACTGCTCGGATTGACACCAAATTTTGTGTGTAAGTCTTAAATGACATTACGGAAATATTACCTATCTCTGAATTCCTTTGGACCTCGATAACACCAAAACCCACTCCAAGATATATTTAAAAAATCCAAATTCTTCAAGAACCAACTTTTGATATTAAGCGCCAAAACGCTCCCGGGTCATTGTAACATCCCAGAAAATTTTGAAGTACTTATGTGTAAAGCCCGATAAAATTTGCAAAGAAAATAATGTTTCATGGTGCCAAAATAAGCTTACGTGTTGAGGCGGCTCGGAATATTTGGGTTGAACAATGTACCGGAAAGTAAAGGAAAATTTTTGGCAGAAAAGCGCATTTATGCGGTCCATTATGCGACCGCATAATCACTCTGCGGGCCACATAATGGCCACAGAAGTAAACAGGAGAGGGCCAAATCTTGCACAAGGTATGCGGTCAACTATGCGAACGCATAACTGTTATGAGGTACATTATACGACCGTATAACATTTATGCGGACTGCATAGTGACTACATACACATGCAGATTTTTGATCATTTTGTCAGCAATTATGTGACCGATATGCGGTCTGCATAACCACTATACGGTCGCATATGCTACCATAGAACCGTTCCGGAGCTCCATTTTTGGGTTTTTAAAACCCGACCCTATTTTGTTAAATACACTCTTTGGGTCATTGTTGAGCTATGATCTGATATTTTAGAATGAGAGAGAGTGCCCTAGAGTTTGAAGGTGTTCTTCAATAATTGTTCTTCAATTGTTGCCCAAGTTTTGGAAGATTAAGAAGGAAAACTCACTAGGTCTTCATCCTAGAGGTACGATTCTACACCCTAACCCTCACTTTCTAATTTTATGTAGAAATGGACAACTAGCAAGATACATTTTGGGCAGGAGGGTTGTTTATTTACATGCATGTGTTATAAATGGGTGTAGGAAGATTGTTGAGCTAAAAATGGTAAAAATTGGTTTGTGGGATGATGGAATACTCCATAAAAGGACCTTGGAACCTTAATGCACACTTAGTGTTTTATAAAATCCTCAAATGAGCTTGGATCATGATCTTCTTCCTAATTTTGATTCAATTTGTTATATTTCTACAATAGATTTAAGTTGCTAAGAATTCTGGAACATTTTAAAGTTTAAGGAAGCTCAATTGAGGTATGTTGGCTAAACACTTCTCTTAGAATTTGATCCCACGATGTTCATGTGAATTATGTAAGTCCCGAGTGGATCATTATAAAATTGGATCTTCCTAGTAAGATTGGGTTGAAAGATATAAGTTCAACAAGTATTCCAAATGCTTTATTTATTTTATGTTATAAATTGGGGATGTGTTAAAAATATGGGTTGTGCATTAGAAATGTTCGACTTCAAGTTAAATTCAAACGAAGGCTATTATGCCAAATTTTGTGAAATATCTCTATATGCCTTCGACTCTTAATTGCTCACATGTTTACTACATACCTTTATTTGAACTGTTGCTGTTATTGTTGATGATATTGATGTTAGAAAGTGAAAAGGTGGGCGTGAAATACTAAATATGGCCAATGTTCCAAGAAGGATCTTATAATAATGGCCATTAGTGCCAATGAAATGAAATGATGTGAAAGTAATATGAAATGCGATGATTGATATAAAAAGGTTGATGTCTCAAATAAGACATCCTAGCCGCTCGGGTCGTGATCGGACACCATACCGCATACATGGTTGTGATTGTGCTGGAAATTATAATTGAAATGGTAATTGTGTTTGATGTCCCTAATGGATAGCCTAGCTGATCGGGTCGTGATCGGACTCCGTGTTAAAGATAGTGGTATTAATATTTAGAGTAATTGTGGTTGATGTCTCTAATGAGATAGCCTAGCCGATCGGGTCATGATTGGACTCCGTGTTGGGAGTATGGTGGTATTGGTATGGGGAATATTGGTATTGTGAATAATGGTATATCGATAATAAAAATCTCCCAATGTGAGATATGGAAAATAATTTGAACAGTGTCTTTATCCTAAATTGAGGTTTGATGTTGATTAAAGCTTCCTTTGATATTCTGATAATCTTGTTTGCATTATTTGTCATTCTATTGAGAGGGTGTTTAGTTATAAATACTAGTGCTATTCGACAGTACTAACGTCCCTTTTGCCGCGGGCGCTGCATCTATTAATGGATGCAGGTAGTTCCACAACAGGAGATATTGGTCAGTGATAGCAGTGCACCTTCTTCCCAGCTGACTTGGTGAGCCCCACTTCATTTTGGGGTCATGAATCTTTTGTACTTTGTGTATTCTGTTTGAGGTATAGCCGGGGCCTTGTTGCTGACATTATCATTGTACTCTTCTTTATCTATAGAGGCTCCGTAGNATTGGGGATGTGTTAAAAATATGGGTTGTGCATTAGAAATGTTCGACTTCAAGTTAAATTCAAACGAAGGCTATTATGCCAAATTTTGTGAAATATCTCTATATGCCTTCGACTCTTAATTGCTCACATGTTTACTACATACCTTTATTTGAACTGTTGCTGTTATTGTTGATGATATTGATGTTAGAAAGTGAAAAGGTGGGCGTGAAATACTAAATATGGCCAATGTTCCAAGAAGGATCTTATAATAATGGCCATTAGTGCCAATGAAATGAAATGATGTGAAAGTAATATGAAATGCGATGATTGATATAAAAAGGTTGATGTCTCAAATAAGACATCCTAGCCGCTCGGGTCGTGATCGGACACCATACCGCATACATGGTTGTGATTGTGCTGGAAATTATAATTGAAATGGTAATTGTGTTTGATGTCCCTAATGGATAGCCTAGCTGATCGGGTCGTGATCGGACTCCGTGTTAAAGATAGTGGTATTAATATTTAGAGTAATTGTGGTTGATGTCTCTAATGAGATAGCCTAGCCGATCGGGTC
>AWOL01S0068505.1:0-12203 GCA_000715115.1 Nicotiana otophora
ACTCTATGGCCTCTTGTTATTGTAACCCCATAGTAAACCCAGAGGTAGGAGGAGTATTACCTGCAGACTCAAGGATATGGGCTGTCATTATCGATTCATCATGAGTATGACAAATATCTTGGTCTTTTCCAGAGCTTTCTTCCATTGGTAGATTGGAAATTTCTTGATTCTCTTCTTCTTCTACTGTATCTTCTTCAACCATTTTTTCCGGCAAGGCAGAAGGAGAGGTCACAGCCACAAACTTCTTGGGAGTCAAAGTTCTGTGACTCCGATGAGAACCAATACTCGATTGGGTTAGGGAGGAAGCAGAGGGTGGTTGTGACTCAATATTAGGGTTTGGATTGGTCGAAGTGAACAGTGTGGGTTCTATCATTAACGCTTCAACAGGTGAGGACATAGTGGGGACGACACTTGGAACATCTTGTGTTTCGTGGTGTTCAGACATGGTAGAGTGCAGTGAGTTGAAGAAGAGAGAATTTAGTTTGAAGAAAGAAAAAGAAGAATTTTGGATTTTTGATGTGAACAATTGTGAAAGTGAGTGTAAATAGATGTATTTAAGAGGGTTGAGGGACCGATTAGGAATATGTGGGAATTTGGGTAATCGGGTCACTTCATTACGGGCGAGACGTTTGGGTTTACAAATCGGGAAAGAAAAAAAATTGACAGTGTAATGACGTGGCACCGTTTAAAAATTGTGCATGAAAGTACAGAGAAACTACTAACCTGTGTCTGGGGAACCAGGTTCCCTGACAGATTTTGCAAATGTAAGACTCATCCTTTTACCAACGTTCAACGCATTAACTGTATGTTTGCTCTGTAATCATCATGCGTGTCTACCTATAACGGTATAGAAATGAGTTAGACTTTGCCAGAAAACACTTTTTAGCTAATTTACCTGTACATTTCTTTCATAGCCAATCATCGAGGGACTAGGTCCTCAGCTTGGTTTTATCAACCCTAGCACCAAGCTATTCCTTACAAAGTGTTCTCTGCTCAATGCTTTGGTGAATTTGTCTGCAATTTGATCTTCTGTGCTGCAAAATTTCATGCAGATGAGCCATTTTTCAACATTGTGTCTAAGAAAATGGTGTCGCACATCGCTGTGCTTTGTTCTCTTATGTTGAACTGGATTCTTGGCCATGCTGAGTGTATTGGTATTGTCACACAATAAGGGCACACAATCGGAAAACACACCGAAATCTTCTAGTTGTTTCTTCATCCACAACAGTTGAGCACAACAAGAGGGAGCTACCACATACTCAGCTTGAGCAGCTGAAAGGGCCACTGAGTTTTATTTTCTTATGCCCCATGAGATTAGACACAAACCTAGAAAATGTGCCATACTAGAAGTGCTTTTCCTATATACCAGATAACCATCATAGTCAACATCAGCATACCCTATCAAGTCAAAGTTATCTCCTGAGGGATAGTAGAGAACCAGGTCCTGCATTCCTTTGAGATACCTTAGAATTCTCTTTGCAGCTTTCATATGAGACTCCTTTGGATTGGATTGAAACCTGGAAAATAGTCCCACACTGAAAACAATATCTGGTCTACTTGTTGTGATATGCAGAAGTGACCCAATAATGCCTCTATACGTAGTCTCTTTTACAGGTGAACCAGGTTCATACATATCCAGGCGAGTGGCAGTAGCAATAGGTGTATCAATGATCTTTGAGCTTTCCATCTCACATCTCTTCAGAAGCTCTTTAATGTACTTTTGCTGACTTATCATTGTGCCCCGAGGAGTTTGCATGACTTGTAGACCTAAGAAGAAATTCAATTCCCCCATCATGCTCATTTCGTACTCACTTCCCATGAGTTTTGCAAATTCCTCACATAATGAATCGTTTGTTGCTACGAAGATGATGTCATCAACATAGACTTACACAATGAGCAGGTTCCTTCCTCGTTTCTTTAGAAATAAGGTGTTGTCAATTTTTCCTCTTGTACAACCATTTTCTAGAAGAAATTTGGACAACCTTTCATACCAAGCACGAGGAGCCTGCTTTAGCCCATATAGTGCCTTATCAAGTTTGAAAACATGCTCAAGATGTTCATGATTCTCAAATCCAGGAGGTTTCTTGACAAAGACTTCTTCTTTTAGAAAGCCATTCAGAAATGCACTTTTGGCATCAATTTGGAACAATTTGAATTTTATATGGGACGCAAAGGCAACGAGGATTCTGATTTTCTCCATTCGAGCAACTGGAGCAAATGTTTCATCATAGTCAATCCCTTCTTCCTGATTGAAACCTTGAACTACCAGTCTTGCCTTATTTCTAGTTGTGTTTCCAAACTCATCAAGTTTGTTTCTGAATACCCACCTAGTTCCTATAACAGTTCTGTCAGCAGGCCGTGGAACCAGGTTCCATACATTGTTCCTCTCAAATTGATGGAGTTCTTCTTGCATAGCTGTAATCCAATCAGCATCTTTTAATGCTTCCTTGATATTCTTGGGCTCAATTTGAGAGAGAAAAGCTAAGAAGGCAAGCACGTTTCTTGCTTTTGTTCTGGTTTGAATTCCTGAATCAAGAGGAGTGATCACATTATCTAGAGGATGTGAACTTTTGTGTTTCCAGTTAGACACCTAAACCTTATTGTGGGATGGTCCAGGTATTTCTGAATGTGATTCTCTCTCTGCATGTGGGGTCCCCTAAACTGCATCAACAACTCTGTTTTCAGCTTTAGTTGATGTGATTGTGGANCTGTTTTCAGCTTTAGTTGATATGATTGTGGAGCCGGGTTCGTCTATGTCAATTGGAGATTCAGCTGTACCATTGTCATTTGAATCCTTGACTTGACTCATCATATCGGCCTTTCCATTTGCCATGTCAATAACTTCACCAGGGACATTTGATAACTCTCCATCTTGATCAGCCTTATCATGTGCAGTGCTACGTCAAAGATCACATGTATACTTTCCTAAACATATTGAGTTCTTTTGTTATATACCTTGTAGTCTTTCCTTTGTGATGAATATCCAAGAAATATTCCTTCATCACTCTTGGCATCAAACTTTCCCAGAGCTTCCTTAACATTGTTGATAACAAAGCATTTACAACCAAATGTCCTCAAGTGTGTTATCTTAGGTTTACTCTCATTCAGCAGTTCATACGTGTTTAGGAGGGACCTGATCATGCACCTGTTCACCAAGTAGCTTGCAATGTTAACTGCTTCTTTCCAGAACCCGTTTGCAACATCACTATCAATCAGCATTGTCCTAGCCATGTCCTCAAGAGTCCTATTTTTCCTCTCCATGACACCGTTTTGTTGAGATGTTCTTGGTGCTGAAAACTATAACTTATACCATTTTCAGCTCAGAACTCGTCGAAATTTGCATTGTCTAATTCTGTACCATGATCAGATCTTATACTCACAACATTATGGCTCATATTTACTTGGATCATTTTTCCGAATGCAACAAATACTTCAAATGTTTCATCCTTGGATCTGAGAAACAGAGTCCATGTGAATCTGGAATAGTCATCCACAATAACAAAGATGTACTTCTTCCCTCCTCTACTTGGCACTCTCATAGGTCCGCATAGATCCATATGAAGGATCAAGTGGCCTTAAGGTGCTGACTTTCATTTTGGGCTTGAACGAAGATTTGACTTGTTTTCCTTTTACACATGCATCACACAATTTGTGATTCTTAAAGCTTGAGTTGGGCAGGCCACGAACCAGGCCCTTCTTGACCAATTTGTTCAGTAACATAAAACTTGCATGACCTAATCTTCCGTGCCATAGTTCAGCATCGTCATCCACAGCACTTAGACAACTGAGATTTCCATTTTGCAAAGATTCAAAATCAGCAACATAGATGTTTTTATATCTTTTGGCCACTAACACCACTTCACGAGCCACAAGATTAGTGACTGTGCATATCTTTGAAACAAATTCCACTTCGTTTTCCTTGTCACAGATTTGGGAAACACTCAGCAAGCTCTACTTCAATCCGTTCAAATAGTACATATTTTCAATAGAGTGAGAGAGTGACTTCCCAATCCTTCCAACTCCCAGAATGTATCCCTTCCTGCCATTTCCAAAGGATACACTCCCTCCTTGCTGTGCCTTCAGTGAAAGGAAATCATTTGTACCTCCAGTCATGTGTTTTGAGATACCACTATCCATGTACCATTGTTGGCTGCTCCCCTTCACTATTCCCTGCACAAGAAAATTAAAGGTTAGACTTAGGAACCCAAACAAGTTTGGGTCCCTTGTAATGAGGAAAGGGATGAATGAGGGTTCTTTTGGTCCAAGAAGGTATCATGCGTCTTTTATATGAGGGACAAGTTTGCTAACAGTAATTACCTTTTTAGCAAAAACTTTATTTTTTTATTGAGACTGAAACTTGGCCTTACAGGTTTCCTTAAAGTGCCCAGTGTTACCACAATGAGTGCAGAGCCAGTTGTCAGGTACAATAACGTACTTGCTATGAGGGTTGTAGGGAGTTTTTTCCCTTTGAAACCCGATTCCCTGCCTGTTTCCCCCATTGTTCGTGTACATGGCAGTGATAGCTTCATAGGACCAGGTCCACTTGACTGATATTTCAAGATCACTCTTGACTCTACCTAGTTCTTCCTGAAGTTGTTTGTTTTTCTCGAGAATAAGACTTCAGTTTTCTTTGAACATCTAGAAAGTTTACCTCATCATCATTCATCTTCATCATTATCAAACTACGCCATCAAGGCAAAGATAAAGTCATACTCATCTGCTTCATTTTCCAGTTCCATCATGGAGCTGTCAGTTTGATCATCATCTTCTTTAGATTCACTAGAAGAGTCTCCCCATGCAGCAAGAGCTTGTTTCATAACATTGTCAGCGGTATTCTTCCTCTTGAAACATTTGTCAGGAACCGGGTTCCTCTTAGCTGTTTTGTCTGTGTTGTGTTTGTATTGATCTTGCTTGAGGAGAGGACAATCCTTGATGAAATGACCTGGCTTACCACACTTATGACATAGTTCATAACCTTTTGGCTTGCTGGAGCTTCCCCCTTTTGGAATGCCTCAATTTCTGCGAACCATGTTCTGGAATCTTTTTGTCAGGTAAGCCATATCGGCATCCTCGCCACCTGAATCATTGTTGTCTGTCTTGAGGTCGAGGTTTTTCTCCCATTTGGGCTCTTTTCTCTCATTATCCCTCTTCTTCTTCATTGCATAAGTTTTCAAATTACCAACAAGTTCATCAATGGTTTGCTTCTGCAAATCCTTTGCCTCTTTTATAACAATCACTTTGCTTTCCCAGGAACTAGGTAAAACACTGAGTATTTTCTTGACAAGTTTGTTCCACAGAATGATTTATCTCAGAGAATGAAACTCATTGATGATGGAGGTGAACCGAGTATGCATGTCCTGGATGGACTCATCGTCTTTCATCCTGAAAAACCCGTATTCTGTGGTAAGCATGTCAATCTTTGATTGCTTAACTTGAGTTGTCCCTTCATGAGGTGTTTGGAGAGCTTCACAGATCTCCTTATCAGATTGGCATGCTAAAATCCTATTGTATTCATCAGGACCAATACCACAAACAAGAATGTTTTTGCTCGAAAGTTGTTCTCTATGGACTTGCAATCAACATCATTGAATTATTTTCTTATTTTGGGAACTGTTATTGCTGGGTCACCACTGGTTTTTGTAGGGACGAAAGGTCTATCGCAGATGACGTCCCAGAGCTCTGAGTCTTTAGCCATGATGAAGTCGTGCATCCTTATCTTCTACCATCCATAATATTGGCCGTTGAACCTTGGTAGTATGTATGTAGATTGACCTTCTTCAAAGTTGGGTGGAGAAGCCATGTGGACTCTTTCTAGGTGCTAGCCTGATAGAAAGGACCTGCTATGATACCAATTGATGGAAACTAAGGGTCCACCATACTATATAGAGAACCCGGTTCTCTATGAGTTTCCACAAAACACACGCACAGTGTAGTAGGTAAATAACACAAGGCAGGTTTACGTGGAAAACTCCCAGCTCACGGGATTAAATTCACAACCTACACTTGTAGGATTTCAACTTCACTACTGAGCAAAATTTAGATTACAACCTATTGTAACCTAGGAATTTACCTCTTAATCCCTCACTAACTTGTAACAACTCTATTACAATCCACTTTGTAATAACTCTATTACAAAGACTTACAATTCGACTAACTCTAGCCAAGACACAAACACAAGGGTTTATGATTTACAAAGGTTTCCTACACAATGCTTCTAACTAAGCTAAGTAGGAATTACAAGTAAAGAACTGTAACAAAGGTGCAACACAACTAAGGACATGTAATAACTCAATACAGGGAACTGGTCCGTTGTTATGTTGTTCTTTGTTGTTGATGCTCTTTGAGAATCGCTTTCCAGATTGATTGGTCACTTAAGAGAGAGCTTGATAGATTCTTCTGAGAGTTCAAGTGATGTTTTGCCTTTGGTTTAATGTTAATATAACATTGGTGACATCACTTGAATGATACAAGCATGTTTGGTACATGAGCATTCCCAATGAAGTTGACTGTTGCACCGTTGCGTGTGCAGGCAGCAACTTTACAGTTGTTGGAGAGTTGACTGGGTACGGTCACCAGTGGAACTGATGTTCATCTGTTCCCCTTGTTGTATCTTTGTCGTCTGAAGAGTTAATTTATATCTCCAACTTAAGGCTTGTTATTCCCACGTACTTGAGGGTGTGTTTCAGGTTCCTTATCTCGTTCTTATCATTAAGTTTGTTAGATCATCAAAATATTACAAAGTACATATAACCTATCATTACTTATTCAGGTGATCTCATGCATCTTGTCTACAAGAAATTTTAAGAAATATCTAGCCGTGAAGTATCTTTTAATAACCACTCAAAATTTCCTCTAGATGGTAAATCTTGACCTTAAATATTGGGTAAATTTGGGACAGTAAAATCTCTGAAAGAACAAAAAGTATTGTGTAAGTTAGAAGTTTTAAAAAGAATGAAAAAGTCAGAAGTTAAATCCCTAAAAGAATCTAAGATAGATTTCTATCAATGTTTCGCAAGCTGTCACAAAGCTAGTCATGCACTCGTAGTAGTAAAATCAAATATGACATCAAAATGAATAATTAAATGTCGCCAAAATGTGCTACCCCACTGAGGAGGGAGGTCTAGGGTTTAAAAGAATTCATGACCTTAGTAATACCTTCCTCGCTAAAAGATGGTGGAGACTCAGAATTGAGGAGAACTTATGGACTAATTTCATGGTTTCCAAGTACCGCCCTAGAGGTAATCTGGTAGCCAAGGTAGTAAGTTCCAAAGACTCTAATGAATGGATAATCTTGTTGATCATTAGAGACAAAGTTGTTTGGAGCGTGAATGAAAGAAATCTGCTTTTCTGGTGGGATAATTGGACAAATGAGGGACCTATTAACCCATTAGTCAATCTCACATACAAGCCTGGAAACACTAAGGTGGAGGATTTCATCCAGGGTTATAACTAGGATGTTGAATCTCTAAAGAATGAAGTCACATAGAACATTATTGAAAACATTCAATATGTGAATTTGGGAGATCCCAGTACTAAAGACCAAGCCATCTCGAAACTTACTACGGATGGTAGTTTCTTATGTCCATCAGCACTTCAAACTCCGAAGCAAATAAAATAATCATTGTCCTATGCTTAGCAAAATATGGTCCAAAGAAGTCAACAACAACAACAACCCAGTAGAATCCCACTAGTGAGGTTTGGGGAGGGTAGAGTGTACGCAGATCTTACCCCTACCCCAAAGAGATAAAGAGGCTATTTCTGGGAGACCCTCAGCTCGGAGACAATAGATCTGTAACAACAACAGAAACCACAAAAATAGTATCAAAATCGTAAAATACAATAAATAAACGGAAAGGCCAAAATGTGAAAGACAGAAAAAATGTGATAAAAACCGCTAGCAGTCCTAGACAAAATACTATCAGATTAGCCGGAATAGCGAGGATATATGCTCGACTAACCCCTAACCTACAACCATAATACTCGACCTCCACACCTTCCTATCAAGGGCCATGTCCTTGAAAATCTGAAGTCGTGCCATGTCCTGCCTGATCACCTCGCCCCAACACTTCTTATGCCGCCCTCTACCTCTTCTCTTACCTGCCAGAGCCCACCGCTCACGCCTCCAAACCGGAGCATCTAGGCTCCTCCTACGCATGTGCCTGAACCATCTAAGTCTCGCTTCTCGCATCTTGTCATCCACGAGAGCCACGCCCACCCTCTCCTGAATATCCTCATTCCTAATATTATCCATCCTAGTGTGCTCGCACATCCATCTCAACATCCTCATTTATGCTACTTTCATCTTCTGGGTATGTGAGATCTTGACTGGCTAACACTCATCCCCATACAACATGGCCGGTCTAACCACCGCTCTGTAGAACTTACCTTTAAGTTTCGGTGGCACATTCTTATCACACAGGACTACAGACGCTAACTTACATTTCATCCACCTAATCCTGATACCGTGCATGACATCCCCATTGATATCCTCATCTTCATGGATAATAGACCCTAGGCACTTGAAACTCTCTCTCTTAGGGATAACTTATGAGTCAAGCCTCACTTTCACATCCGCTTCCCCCGACATGTTGCTGAACTTACACTCCTAACATTCCGTCTTGGTCATACTAAACTTGAAACCTTTAGACTCCAGGGCCTGCCTCCATACCTCCAGTCTCTCGTTAACGCCGCCTCGTGCCTCATCAATCAGAACTATATCATCTGCGAATAGCATACACCGAAGCAACTCCCCTTGAATATGGTGTGTCTGCGCGTCCATCGCCAGGGCAAATAAGAACGGGTTGAGCGTAGATCCTTTATGTTACCCCATAATCACTGGAAACGGATCTGAGTCACCTCCATATGGTCTCTAGATGTTCCTGTTGTAGTCAACCTAAGGAAGAAAGTCTACATCATTTGTTCGTTGAGAGTAACATTGCAAGCATTGTTTGGCATAATATATCCAGACCATTAGGAGTCAACTGGAGAAGAAACAACATCACCAATGTGTTATATCAGTGGTGGAACATACCTCGAAAAACCTAATACATAAACTTATCCTTCACACAACTCCCATTATCACTTGTGGGAAATTTGGAAAGCTAGATTCTCCAAAACGTACAGCCAAAAAAATACTACCATTGCCAGGATTTGTCAACAAATTGTGTTTTTGATTAAAACTTCCATGTGTATAAATTTAGTAGGATGGAAAATGAATGGAATTGGAACCAAACCTGCTACATAGCTGGGAGCTATAAACCTAGACTCAAGAGCATGGGTAAAACCAGAGGATGATAACAGGAAGCTGAACTCTGATGGCAGCTATATGATATGACATTGGGCAAAGCTGGTTCTGGAGGGATTGTTAGAAGAAGAAGTGAAGATATGGTAATGGACTATGCTAATCCTATTCATTTCTTGACTAACAATTTCTCTGAATTGCAGGCTGCACTCTTTGGAATTGAATGGTGTTGTGAATTAACAACAATTAAATAAGCTTACGGTGGAGCTAGACTCCATACTGGTAGTTCAAATGATACAAGGAAAGGTAAAACCACCATGGAGAGTTCACAAAGACATATCAACTATCAGAGAAAAAGTAATGCAGAGGAACATAGAAGTGCGTCATTGCTTTCGGGAGGGAAACACAGTAAAAGACTCCTTACCCAAGCATGCTACGAACATCCTGGAAAACAAGCTATATTTGCAAGAACAGGAATTATAGTGACAGAATTCTGGGGGACAAAAGGATATCTGAGAATGGACAAGCTACAAATGCCCTCATTCAGGATCAAAGCAACCAAACATTCTGGATGGTTTTTTGAACCACCTTAGATACGTACTGCTAGCTAGATATGGATAAAGAAGATACCATAAATCACCAGCTAGCAAGAACCTTTTTTGGATAGAATAATTATAGAAATGCCAAACTATGTAATGAATGGATCCCCATTCCTTTTGTTCATGGAGGCCAGGCATAGCCCCTCTCCTTGTAATCGTGATGCTTCAGGAATAAAAGATTACCCCACTGTGGGTTTTAAAAAACAAATATCTCCCTTCTGTATTTTGTGTTATAATTCTGTATTGCTGTATTAAAAACTAAAACTTTCTCGAAAATCAAAACAGAAAGTTAGTAATACTTGTTTAACAAAATAGATTCTGAAAAATAAAACAAAAATAGTATAGGAATAAATCGAGCCCACTAAATACACAGTGTGTCCTTAAGGAAATTATTCCCCTCAAGTACTCGAGGTGCTGAAATATATCATCCCAGGATAGAACGATTTAACTCATCGGAGTGTTGATACCAAAACGCCGGTGAACAGCGAGCCACTCGAAGGCTGTAAAATACATTGGAATTTATTGTGCAGAAAAAGAAGAAGAAGATGCTCAGAAAATTTCGTAAGGAACGATTCTGGGATTCAAACTCTATTTATAGAGTTGCTGGCATTGTTTCTAAAAAGGTTTGCAACCTTTCAGAAACAGCCATGGCTGTTGGAACAGGGTTGTTTGAAATATTACGGAAAAATATATTTAAAATAATCCGGAAAAGAAAACGGGAAGGAATTTTGTCCAAAAAGATTAATCAATCAATCGATCGAATCCGAATCAAAATCTGAATCCGAATCCGAAGCTGAAGCTGATCCTCCCAGGATAGAACGATTTAACTCACCGGAGTGTTGGTAACAAAATGCCGGTGAATAGTGAGCCACTCAAAGGCTGTAAATCACACTGGAATTTATTGTGCAGAAGAAGAAGAAGAAGAAGCTCAGAAAATTTTGTAAGGAAAGATTCTGGGATTCAAACTCTATTTATAGAGTTACTGGCATTGTTTCTGAAAAGGTTTGCAACCTTTCAGAAACAGCCATGGCTGTTGGAATAGGGTTGTTTGAAATATTGCGGGAAAATATATTTAAAATAATCCAGGAAAGAAAACGGGAAGGAATTTTGTCCAAAAAGATTAATCAATCAATCGACCGAATCCGAAGCCGATCCTCCCAGGATAGAATGATTTAACTCACCGGAGTGTTGGTACCAAATCGCCGGTGAACAGCGAGCCACTCGAAGGATGTAAAATACACTGGAATTTATTATGCAGAAGAAAAAGAAGAAGAAGCTCAGAAAATTCTGTAAGGAAAGATTCTGGGATTCAAACTCTACTTATAGAGTTGCTGACATTGTTTCTGAAAAGGTTTGCAACCTTTCATAAATAGCCATGGCTGTTGGAAAAGGGTTGTTTGAAATATTGCGGGAAAATGTATTTAAAATAATCCGGGAAAGAAAACGGGAAGGAATTTTGTCCAAAAAGATTAATCAATCAATCGACCGAATCCGAATCCGAATCCGAATCTGAATCCGAAGCCGAAGCTGATCCTCTCAGGGTAGAACGAGTTAACTCACCGGAGTGTAGGTACCAAAACGCCTGTGAACAGCGAGCCACTCGAAGGCTGTAAAACACACTGGAATATATTGTGCAGAAGAAGAAGAAGAAGAAGAAGCTCAGGAAATTTCATAAGGAAAGACTTTGGGATTCAAACTCTATTTATAGAGTTGCTGGCATTGTTTCTGAAAAGGTTTGCAACCTTTCAGAAACAGCCATGGCTGTTGGAATAGGGTTGTTTGAAATATTACGGGAAAATATATTTAAAATAATTCGGGAAAGAAAATGGGCCTGACCGAACCGGGTCGCGGGTCATGGGTTATTCTGATTTTGTACAAAAAGATTAATCAATCAATCGATCTTTGACCAAATCCAAATCCAAATCTGAAGCCGAAGCCGAGCCGAGCAAGCGACGACGACGATGGCGCGAGGCTTCCCTTCTTCTTAACTCTTTAAGAGCTAGAAGAAGAGCAATTATATATATACCCATCAAAAACCTTTTCTTCCTCCGATATGGGACAATGTCCCTTTGCCAAGGGAAACTCAAATATTTTATTTTCCCTCAATTTCTCATTTACCCTCTTTAAGCTACACAAGCTTAAAATCCCAACAATCCCCCACATGAATGGGGAATGGCTATAAAATAAAGGAATGGACGGACGCGTGTGTGTTTTACATGCAAGAATTAATTGCATCTGGATAAGTAGGTTTCCCTTTGAACTTTCCGTAGTGAACTTATATCGGATATACTCGGCCAATCGGTAGATTTGATATCTTTGAACCGTCGAGCTTTCTTGTATACCTAGACAACATAAGCCACACA
>AWOL01S0068520.1:1771-21327 GCA_000715115.1 Nicotiana otophora
CCCCCCCCCCCAACCATGAAAGAGACATTGTGAACTTTCTGATCGGCATAACTCTTCTATCTAGACTGCGCCGTGCGCAGTCAATCCTGAATCAATTTAACCATGTCCAAAGCAGGAAGTCAATACCCAATAGACTAGCCTCGCCCGACTCAAACCACCCTACCGGAGACCGACACCGTCTTCCATACAAAGCCTCATACAGAGCCATCTGAATGCTCGATTGGTAGTTGTTGTTATAGGCAAACTCTGCGAGCGACAGAAACTAATCCCAAGAACCCCCAAAATCTTTGACACAAGTGTGTAGCATATCTTACAATATTTGAATAGTGCGTTGGGACTGTCTGTCCGTCTGAGGGTGGAATGTTGTACTCAACTCAAACTGTGTGCCTAACTCTCACTGCACTACCCTCCAAAACTACGATGTAAACGGTATGCCCCGATCCGAAATGATGGACATCGATACACCATGAAGGCGAAAAATCTCGCGGATATAGATCTCAGCCAACCGCTCCAAAGAATAATTAGTCCCAACTGGAATGAAATGCGAAGACTTGGTCAACGGGTTCACGATCACCTAAATAGCATCAAACATCCTCGAAGTCCGTGGGAGCCCAACTACAAAATCCATGGTGATACGCTCTCATTTCCACTCCAGAATCTCAAGCCTCTAAAGCATCTCCCGCGGTCTCTGATGCTCGTACTTCACCTTCTAATATTTTTGGCATCGAGCTACAAACCAAACTATATCTTTCATCATCCTCTCGACCAATAGTGTTGCCTCAAGTCCTAGTACATCTTCGCGGCACCAGGATGAATGGAATATCACAAACTATGGGCCTCCTCAAGAATCAACTCATGCAGCCCATTTATATTGGGTACACATATCCGACCCTACATCCTCAACACCCCATCATCCCTGATAGTAACCTCCTTAGCATCACCATGCTGGACTGTATCCTTAAGGAGAAGCAAATGGGGATCATCATATTGGCGCTCTCTGATGCGATCATATAGGGAAGACCGAGAAACCATACAAGCTGGAACCCGATTGGGCTCCGAAACATCTAACCTCACAAACTGGTTAGTCAAGGCCTGAACATCAGCTGCAAGCGGACTCTCACCAATAGGAATAAATGCAAGGCTACCCATACTCACTGCCTTTCTACTCAAGGCATAATCCACTATATTGGCCTTCCCGGGATGATACAGAATGGTAATATCATAGTCCATTCGCTGCTCCAACCATTTGTGATGTCTCAAATTTAGATCCTTTTGTTTGAACAAGTGCTGGAGACTCCGATGATCTGTAAATACCTCACAAGACACAACATAGAGATAATGCCTCCAAATCTTCAATGAATGAACGATGACTGCCAACTCTAAATCATTGATAAGGTAGTTCTTCTCATAGGGCTTCAACTGACGTGAAGCATAAGCAATCACTCTACCCCCTGCATCAACACACACACAATACCGATCCGAGAAACATCACAATACACTGTATAAGAGCCTGACACTGAAGGCAAAACTAGAACTGGAGTTGTGGTCAAGGTAATCTAGAGCTTCTGAAAGCTCTCCTCACACTCATCTGACCACCTAAAAGGATCACCCTTCTGGGTCAATTTGGTCAAAGAAGCTGCAATAAACGAGAAACGCTCCACGAAGTGACGATAATAACCGGCCAAGCTGAGAAAGCTCCGAATATCAATAGCTAAAGATGGTTTGGGCCAACTCTGGACCGCCTCGATCTTATTTGGATCTGCCTTAATCCCCGCACTGGACACCACATGCCCCAAGAATGCCACCGAACTAAGCCAAAACTCACACTTGGAGAACTTGGCATAAAGCTTCATCTCCCTCAACCGTTGTAGTAGAATCCTCAAATGTTGGGCATGATCCTCCTTGCTACATGAGTACACCAGGATATCATCAATGAATACAATGACAAACGAATCAAGATATGGCTGAAATACACTATTCATCAAATGCATAAATGTTGATGGTGTGTTGGTCAGCCCAAAAGACATCACATGGAACTCATAGTGACCATAGCGGATCCTAAATGTCGTCTTTAGAATATCCGAGTCCCAAATCTTCAATTGGCGATACCCAGACCTCAAATCGATCTTAGAGAACACCCCCGCTCCCTGAAGTTGGTCAAATAGATCCTCAATACGTGGCAAATGATACTTGTTCTTGATTGTAACTTTGTTCAACTGCCTATAGTTGATACACATCCGCATAGTACCATCCTTCTTCCTCACAAATAGAACTGATGCACCCCAAGGTGACAGACTAGGACTAATGAACCCCTTATCAAGAAGTTCCTAAAGTTGCTTTTTCAATTCCTTCAAATTTGTTGGTGCCATACTATACAGAGGAATAGAAATGGGCTGAATGCCTGACACTAAGTCAATACCGAAATCAATATCCCTATCGGGTGGCATGCCCAGAAGGTTTGAAGGAAACACATCTGTAAAGTCTCGTACTACTGGAACAAATCAATAGTAGGGGTATCAGCACTAACATCCCTCACAAAGGCCAACTTTGACAGATACCCCTTCCCAACCATCTGTTGGGCCTTCAAATAAGAAATCACCCTTCTGGTAACATAATCTAGAGAACCTCTCTATTCGATCCTTGGCAACCCCGGCATCGCCAACGTCACGGTCTTAACGTGACATTACAGAATAACATCACATGGAGATAGCCAGTTCATACCCAAAATCACGTCGAAGTCAACCATACTAAGTAATAAGAGATCAACTCTAGTCTCTAATCCCCCAATAGTCAATACACACGACCGATATACACAATCCACAACAATAGTATCGCTCACCAGCATAGATACATGAACTAGTGAAACTAAGGACTCATGGGGCATATCCAAATAACGAGTAAAATAGGATGATACATAGAATAATTAGAACCAGGATCAAATAATGTGGAAGCATCTCCGTGGCACACTAAGACAAAACTAGTGATCATTGCATCTGAAGCAACGGCATCTGGCCTGGCAGGAGTAGCATAGAACCGAGTCTGACCACCACCCGATCGACCTCCCCCTCTAAGAAGACTTTTATCTGCCTGAGCCCCACCCCGAGTTGGCTAAGCGAGTGGTGTAACTATTGGTGCTGGTATCATCGGCCGAGAACTTTGCTGTGGAACCCCACTCAATAATCTAGGGTAATCCGTCTTGAGATGACTCAAGTCCCCGCACTCGAAATAACCCCTCCTTTCACAGAGCTTCTACTCCTGATAACCCGAGGAACTGCCTATAGAAACCTAAGCAAACGAGGCATGGTGAGAACTCTATGCTGGTAATGCACTTAATGATGACTGACCCGAACGAGCACTATAAGAATCGTGGCTAACTGATGCACCACGATGAACTGGATGAGCCATCTGAGTGGTCCTATAAGGATGTCCCCTACTGTGGTGGGCCTGACCCCCAGAAGAAAAACTGTTAAAACCACCCAAACCATGAGGCCTTTTGGCCTCCCTCTCCTCACGCTCCTCACTACGAACTAACTCTAGCCGCCGAGCAATATCAACCACCTCGTCGAACCTAGAACCTGATGCACTCTCCCAAGTCATAACAAAACGCAACTGATAGGTGAGGCCATCAATGAACCTTCGAATCCTCCCCCTCTCTGTGGGAACCAACCAAACTGCATGACGAGCCAACTCTGAAAACCTCATCTCATACTGGGTCACAGACATGCCCTCCTGACATAGCTGGTCGAACTGTCTATGCAGCACCTTTCTACAGGTCTGTGGCACAAACTTCTCCAAGAAGAGAACGGAGAACTCATGACATGAAAGTGGTCTCCCACTATCTAAAAGCTTCCCCAGTCAACTGAAAAGTAGTAAATGAGACCCCACTGGTCTCCAAAATACTCGTCGTGCGAAGAATCTACTGGCACCTATCCAAGAAGTCATGAGAATCCTCTGACTCGGCCTCACTGAATGATAGGCCTGAGCAACTACAACCGGTTGGGCTGGTAGTACCCCCGGTGTCTGATGTCCCTGCAGCACCTGCTTTGGAGTACGGATGGTGGGAGTCTGAGTATCTCCCCCAGCCTGAGAAGTGGTTGTTGCGGCCGGAACTAAAACCGCATGGGCAAGGCTAGTGCAAACAGTCAATATCTTAGGCCAAAGCCTCCTGAAGACCTAGAATCACAATAGGCACTGCTGGTGCCTGAGCTGGTCCCACCGGCTCAACCACATCTGGAACCTGCTCCTGAGCTGGAGCAACTTGTGGGTCTACAAGTGCTGCTCTAGCTGTCATACGAGTTGCACCTCGGCCTCTACCGCGGCCTCTAGCTGGAGGTACTGGTGTTCGTCTGCCTGATCCGGTAGCATGTTTCCTCACCATCTATGAGAGAATACAATAACATAAGTTTAGTTCCCGAGATCAACAAATTCACACGATAAGAATACAAGAATGTGAAGTTTTCCTAAAGGTTCGCCAGCCTCTCGAAGATAAGTACAGATGTCTCCGTACCGATATGCAAGACTCTACTAAACCTGCTCATGACTCGTGAGACCTATGTAACCTAGGCTCTAATACCAACTTGTCATGACCCAAAACTCTACGTATCGTGATGACGCCTATCATGATACTAGGAAAGCCGACAGCACACATATTCCAACACTTTCAAATTCAAATATACTAAAATAGGTTTAAATAAATAAAAATCTCATAAAACCAGATGAAACGTAACTCAATACAGAAATTTCCAAAACATGAGTGTCACTGAGTACATGAGCATCTATATTGTAATAGAGTCTAATACACTATTTAAGTTAGTAAAACAAAAAAAGAAAAAACTGAGAGATAGGGGAGGAGAGTCCAAGGCCTGCAGATGCCAAAGCATCTACCTCGATAATCTTCGAACGGGTAAAAGCTCTATGATCAACAACCAGCGTGCCCGGAAATGCCTGGATCTGCACACGAGGTGCAAGGTGTATTGTGAATACAACCAGCTCAATAGGTATTGCAAATAAACAAAGCAAGGTAAGAGAAGCTTAAATTATTGAGGATACTAGTTATTTCGGTGTAATTCTGCCTTTTTAAACCAGCACAGCACAATATTTAAAAACTAACTCATAAAGCTTTGTGATAAGAATATACGTGTGTGTATGTGCACTATTTCTCAAATACCCGGCTCTAATAGTATTATGGCCTGTAGAGGAAGGAAACAAGTAAATCAGATAAATGATCAAGAAAATACAAGTTCCACACACTACAGTGACAACTCACATGCTAATAATAGAACCTGTACGAACAACTCACGTGCGACACGGACAGCTCACGTGTCAATATTATCAATATATGGATACACACGGGTAACTCACGTGCTACACGGACAACTCACGTGCCAATAATATCAATACGTGGATCCGTACAGATAACTCACATGTTGCACGGACAACTCACGTGCCAATAATATCAATACATGAATCCGCACGGACAACTCATGTGCCAATAATATAATCCGCCCAGCATAACCACAGGCCCAGTCCAAACATATCATACATAAGCAATAAAGCAAGTATACATGTATATGATGAATGAAATAAGATTTTCATGTCCCTAGACTAGTGTGAATGACATGCTAAAGTGTAGGCATGTGCAAAGTGTCATATCTTAGCACAAACCGGCAATTTCATCAATGAAAAGCATTTATCAAGTTCGTTCATGGGTTAAACATCTATGTAGTCTCATCATGGCTCAAATAGTTCACATAAACCGTTACAACATGTCAGATATCATAGTTTAAAGCTTAACAGTAAATTTCTTGGCTTATAAGAGCCCGAACACAACCCAAACATAAATATATAACCCTGGTACCCGCACATGGGCTCATCCCCACGCATGTGCGCACCCAAAAGCACGTTTCTATCACAATAATTCAGGCAACTGGTGCCTCAACCGAGTTTAAATATGATACTTACCTCAAGCAAATCGAATCACTTCGCTAGCAAGCCCTTGCCTCGCGAATCGGCCTCTGAACTCCTCGAATCTAGCCACAAATAATTCGATATAATCAACATAAGTTACACGAACTAATTCCATATGAAAATGCTAAGCTTTTTTCAAAAGTCAAAAAGTCAACTCAAAAGTCAACCCCCGAGCCCACATCTCGGAATCCAATAGAAGTTATAAAACACGGAAGCTCATTCAACCACGAGTCCAACCATACCAAATTTATCAAATTCTGACAATAAATCATCAATTAAATCTCCACATTTAACTCTCCAATCCCTAGCCTACAACTCCCAAAATTCCACCTCAAAAACACACAATCTAGGTGGGAAATTCAATGGAGAAATAATATTCGTGATGACCCTATAGGTTATCTTTAAATTTAACATTTAATTATGTGCTTCGTAACCTCGAATAGCACCGTTCAGTATTCCTCAACTTACGTGCACGATCCGTATATTTTTTCGGAAAACTTTTATGTAAAAATTTGATAAAAATGTGAAATAGTGATTCAAAACTTATTTTAGAGCAAACGAACCCGAATCAATGTTCAGATGGCCCAGGTGGGTCTGTATCGTGCTTTGGGACTTGGGCGTATGCCCGGAATCGAATTTGGAAGTCCTTATCTCCAATTATCGCCATTTGACGGAAATTAAAAATTTAAAGGTTTAAAGAATTCCTAAATTGACCATAATTGGATATTTGTTGATACCGAGTCCCGATTTGGATTCCGAGAGTTAGATCAGTTTTGTAACAATATTTAAGACTTGTGTACAAAATTTGAAGTTATTCCGAGGTGCGTAGGCACATTTTCCGTTAGTTTTTGAAAAAGTAAAAGGTTTGATTTTATAAAGTTTGAATTTCTAAAGTTTGACCATAGATTTGACTTTTATAAAAACGACTCCGGAATAGTATTTTGAGAATTCTAGTAGCTTTGTATGGTGATTTCGGACTTATGCGTGTGTCTGAATTTGGATTTGGATGTTCGTAGGACAATTCTACGCATTTTGGCGAACAATTAGAAAGCTAAAGTTTTGAAATACTTATAAGTTTGACCGAGAGTTGACTTTGATAATATCGAATTCTAATTATGGTTCCGGAAAATTTAAGTAGCTTCGTTATGTCGTTTGAGACTTGTATGCAAAATTTGGGTTCATTCCGAATTGATTTGACATGTTTCGGCGCGAGTTATGGAATTGAAAATTTCATAACTCATAAGTCCGAATCGGCATGCGATTTGTAGTTTCACCATTGTTATGGGTGATTTGAGGCCTTGAGTAGGTCCATAATATGTTTTGAGACTTGTTGGTATGTTCGGACGGGATCCCGAGGGGCTCGGGTGAGTTTAAGAGTGGTTTCGGATCATTTCTAGGCCATTTTTAACTGTTGGTTTTTGGCTACAGCAGCGTGCACACAGAAATTTCTGTTGCACATGGTTGACTTTGTAAGCTTATATTTCATAATCTATAAGGAATTTGGAGATGATCAAAAATAATCAAAATACGGTAGTTGTAGCCCATTTTGTCTAGTTTTCAGAAAGGTAAAGTATTCATCATTTGTACAGAAACTTATGATCGATTTACCGAAGATTGGTACTGCAGTTTTTGCCTTGAAATAATGAGACAAGTCGCATCTGAGAGATGCGATTTGCCTGGGCAGATTGCTTAAAATTCGGGAGTTCAACGTTTTTGCTCATTTTTGAGTTTTAAGTCTCGGATTTGAGAGATTTCAAAGAGAATTTTCACGAGTTTGAACTGGGTAAGTGCTCTTTATCCTAAATTGATTATATTTATGATTTCATACTTATTTACATCATTAATTAGTAGATTGAATGGAAGAAAATGAGGTTTTTGTAAGATCTTCCAAAAATGAAAAATGAAGATTTGAAAGGCGATCTGATGTTGAAATTCGATAATTTGTATATGATTGAACTCGTATCGGAACGGGTGTTCGGATTCCATGAATTTTTATCGGATTTCGAAAAGTGGGCCCCATATTTACTTTTGGTTGGCTTTTTCGAAAATGACTTAAATTAAGTCTCTTTCGAATTGTGAATAATTTCTAAAGCTTCAATTGAATTGTCGACCAATAAATCGCTAGGTTTGATTGATTTGGAGACTAATTCGAAAGGAAAGGTCGTGGTCGAGTGATCACTTGAATTGCGAAGTAAGGTAAGTATCGTGGTTAACCTTGACTTGAGGAAATAGAATCCTTGAACTATGTGTTACGTGAATTTCATGTGTAGCGGCGTATAGACGAGGTGACGAGTGTCTATACATCGTCAAATTGCTTGTTTCCATGTTTTTACGGATTTCACTAATTGCCTTATTTCATGAATTAATTGTTATATTTATTGATTCTCTTATTTTCATTGCCTACTATTATGCCTTGATTTCATGCCTTAATTACTACCTGCTTATTTGACGTTTGTATCATAGTTGCTACTTGACATTTAGCATTTCATATAGTAAATTGCTTATCTCCTCCCTGATTCTACACTTATTTGTTACTTGTCCTTATTTGTTTCATGCATAAAACATAATTGTTGATACCTTGTTGCCTTATAGTTTCATATTAATTGTGGCATTTATTGAAGTAGTCTTACGTATAAGTGTTGTTAATTGATATTGTTGAGGAGCGGGTTGCATGCCGAAACAGAATTAATTAAAAGTTTATATTGTGGGATCGGGTTGCACGCCACAACATAATTATTTGAAAGTTTATATTGTGGGATCGGGTTGCACGCCACAATAGAATTAATTGAAAGTTTATATTGTGGGATCGGGTTGCACGCCGCAACAGAATTAATTGAAAGTTTATATTGTGGGATCGGGTTGCACGCCTCAACAGAATTAATTGAAGATTTATATTGAGGGATCGGGTTGCACGCCGTAACATAATTTAACTGAAAGATTATATTGTGGGAACGGGTTGCATGCCGCAATAGAATGATAAAAGTAATAATTAATTGTGATTGCCGAATTGGCCTCGATTGTTGATATGAGTTACATGGTTTACCTTCATTCCTATTATTATTATTATTATTGCGTACAGGTTAATGTAAGTGGCATGCCTTAGCCGTGTCACTACTTCGTCGAGGTTAGGCTCAGCACTTATAGAGTACATGAGATCGGTTGTACTCATACTACACTCTGCACTTCTTGTGCAGATACCAGAGTTGGTCCCGGTAACATACCGTAGTCTTCCTCGGATTCAGCTACCAGAGGAGACTTGAGGTGTAGTTTCACGGCCTTCACAGCTCTGAAGTCCCCTTCTATTTTATCTTAGCTATGTATTTTCTTTCAGACAACTTTATTTTTATTCAGGCCCTTATTTATATTATTCTAGAAGCTCGTGTACTTGTGACGCTAGTTCTGGGATGGTATTTAGACATCACTATTATTTTGGTTTATTCACTTTAGTTCAGATTTTATTCCAGTTATTTTGTTTCTTTATTATTAATTAAATTGAATTGTAAAACATGGTTAAAATTATTCTAACGTTGGCTTGTCTAGCAAGTGAAATGTTAGGTGCCATCACTGTTCCGAAGGTGAAAATTTCAGGTCGTGACAATATTATTGAATAAAAATGATCAAGAGTGACTTACCTCAAGAAATCCCCCGACAATCCTCTCAAATATAGCCTTAGTCCAAGCTTGAAATGTCCAAAATGATTTAACAAATCACGAAACCCTTGAATTTAACATTCCGCCCAGTGCTTTCGCACCTGTGGGCCAAATCTCCGCACCTGCGGAATCACTTTTCCTATAAAAGTACCGCTTCTGCGGAAGTTACTTAAGTCCAGTAGGTCTGCACCTGCGCTCAAAGCTCTGCACTTGCGAAAGCGCTTTTGCGACCCTTCACCCGCTCCTGCGAAGACAGCACATCCCTCCATTCTCCGCATCTGCGGAGCCTTGACCGCAGGTGTAGATGACCCCTCATACCTGTATCATACTCCAGGCCAGGCCAGGCCCGCTTCTGCGCCACATCAGTCGCACCCGCGGCTAATCCCCTCGTTGGTGCGATTACACTAGAAGGAAAATTTCAGCAATGCTTCAAATCCATCTTTTGTTCCATTAACCATTCGGAATCCACCAGAGGCCCTCGTGACCTTAACTAAATAGACCAACAGGTCCTAAAACACGATACAAACTTAGTAAAGACCTCAAATCACATCAAACAACATCAAAAACACGAATTGCATCTAAATTTAAGCCTAATGAAAACTAAGAAATTTCAACTTCTACAATCGATGTCGAAACCTATAAAATCACGTCTGATTGACCTCAAATTTTGCACACGAGTCATAAATGACACGACGGACCTATTCAAACTCCCGGAACCAAAATCCGAGCCCGGTAACCACAAAGTCAACTCTCGGTCAAACTTCTCAATTTCCAAAACTTCTAATTTTCCAACTTTATCCATTCAAGCCTAAATCAATTGCGGACCTCCAAATCACTATCCGGACACACTCCTGAGTCCAAAATCACCCAACGGAGCCATCAGAATCATCAAAACTCTATTCCTGAGCCATTTACACATAAGTCAATATCTGGTCAACCTTGTTAACTTAAGCTTCCAACCTTGAGACTAAGTGTCTCAACTCATTCCGAAACATCCCCGGAACCGAACCAACTACCCCGGCAAGTCACCTAACAACAATAACATAGAATAAACAGTAAAGGGGAGAACATGACTGCAACACTCAAAATGATTGGTCGGGTCGTTATATTTAGAATCAAGCACTCTCTCCCACAAGACCTTTTGCTTCTTTAGATTGGTTCTCCTCTTTATCTCAAATAGTTTCTACTCTTGCCCTATTTGAGGAACCAAGTTCCTCATTGCCACTCTGCCTCTTTCTGAGAGACTTCTGCTTTTCTACTATGTAATGCCTCGGCCGGCCGTTTTGGGTATTATAACCCCGTTTTTCCATTTACTGCTCGATTTATGCTTTACATATGTTACATGACTTGTCAGGGAGGATTAGTTCGGGTCTGGTAAGGTTTTGGAGTGATTTGGAATACTTAATTCTAAGGTTTAGAACTTAAGTTGAAAAGGTTAACCGAATGTTGACTTATGTGTAACGACCCCAAAGAATTTTTGCTAAGGAAATTAAGATTTTGTGGTGCCGAGGTAGTTCAATTAGTACAAAGATTATAGAAATTTCTCGTGGCGAGCTTACTCCCCGCGGCTCAGACTTTTTGGGTTAAACAATGCACTGGGAGTAAGAGAAAATTTATGGCAGAAAAATACATTTCTGCGGTCCATTATGTGACTCCAGAATCACTCTGCGGACCGCATAGTGGTCGCAGAGTGAAGAAGTTGTGAGGCAAGATTTGAGGAACATCTGTGGTGCATTATGCGATCACAGACCCGTTCTGCGGCGCATTATACGATCACAGAATAGGTCTACGGGCCGCATAATGACTGCAGATCGGATCATTCACGCCCAGTTTTGGAGGCCAAATTATGCGGCCGATATGCAGACCACATACGTGTTATATGATCGCATAACTGGGTCGGGGCTTCCATTTTTTCTAATTTTTGACCTGACCCAACTTCGATTTATAGCCCTTGAAGCCCATTTTGGAGCGAAAATCTGATATTTTTAGAGAAAAATGAGAGTATTCTAGAGAGAGGAAGAAGCTCAAGTGCTTTGTTCATCAAGATCTTGTTCAAGATTTGAAATCCAATAAGGAAATATCACAAGAGCTTCACCCAAGAGATCCGAGGCTTTCGGAGACCAATTCTCATGGCAAGGGCATAGCGAAATAAAGAATTACACGGTTTGAGGTAAATAACAGTTCTAAATTTGGTCCTGAGGGTATGAAACCCCAGATTATGTGTTATATGATTGGTTTTGAGGTGACGTACATGCTAGGTGACGTGCGTGTGGGTGTGCACCGTAAAAATTGTGACTTGGTCAAATTCCATGGATCTATGTAGTTGAATAATCTATTGTTATCAGTACATTCTCTATGTAGTAGAGAAATTGAACCACAAATCATGTTTAGATTATGTGTTGGCACTGTAGAGACCCACAAAGGTCGTGTACCTGTTGAACTATCTACTTAATTGTTGTTTTGTACTCAGTTAGAGTTTACTTGTTTATTTTATCCCAGTCTTTGTTGTCCCTTATTGATGCGTCATATTATTGTTGTTTGGGATGATTTTTCATGATTATTGAAATCCCGAGAGACTGGAGAGATTTATGACTGAGTGAGGCCGAGGGCCTGATTGTGAGATATTATATTATAGCACGTGAGTTGTCCGTGCGAATCCATATATCATACTATAGCACGTGAGTTGTCCGTGCGGATCCAGATATTATCCTATAGCACGTGAGTTGTCTGTGCAGTATGTGAGTTGTCCGTGCGGATCCAGATATTATACTATAGCACATGAGTTGTCCGTGCAGCACGTGAGTTATCCGTGCGGATCCAGATATTGATACTATAGCACGTGAGTTGTACGTATAGCACGTGAGTTGTCTGTGCAGATTATAGTGCTTGGGTTGTAGGAGCCCCTCCAGAGTCTGTATATATCCCCAGTGAGCACATGTACCTACCGAGTATGAATGATGAGTGTTGAGTGCTAAGTGAATGGAATGGCTGAGTGACTATGGTCCTGAGAGGATGCATTTGATTTCATTATTATTGCACCTCAGCTGTCATATATCACTGTTTTGGAAATTGCTGTGAGATTTTATCTTATATTTCAGTTGAACTTGACATGCAATTACTGTTTTGGCCTTAAATGTTGAACTTGAAAGCATGCCTACCCTTTTATATTGGAAAGTACTTTATTTGGACTTAGGTGAGAAGATCGTCACTACTTTCAGTTCCTTATTTATTATTGTTACTTGCTAAGTTGGTTATACTCATATTATACCCTGTACTTCGTGTGCAGATCCAGGTGATCCCGGACACAGTGGGTGTTGATTCTATCATACAGTGGATTTTCGGAGATTCATAGATAGTTGCTATATTTTGCAGACCTTGTCTCTCCTTCCCTATCCTTTTGTGTATTGTATTTGGTCTCAGATTATTATAGACCGGGTTTTTCCAGATTTGTAATGCATAGATGCTCATGTACTCAGTGACACCGGATTTTGGGAGTGTTTATAATTATACTTGTGAGATTTCTTCCGCTAAAATTAAATATTATGTTTTTCAAATTTAAAAGATATGGTATTTTACTGAGATTTGTCGGCTTGCCTAGTATTGATATAGGCGTCATCACGATGGTTGGTTTTGGGTCGTGACATACTCCCTCCTTCTCCACATCTCCTTCTTCACCAACTTCATCATCTTTGTCAGATAGGACCTACTTTTGCTTCAAAGAAATTGCTTCTTTTGAGGTTTTCTTGACAAGAGGAGCATGTTCCTTAACGGTCTCCTCATCATTAACCTCCACCACATTAGCCGGAGGCACATCATCTTAATCAATTAGCCTGCTTTTTACAAGTCTCCTTATTCGTTTTTAACGCGCTGTTAAGTGCAACCTTCTTCTGCTGCCTAGTGGTGGGTCATTTTGGAACAAAATATTTTGTGGTTTTCCCACCACTTCTAGCAACTATGTACTGTATTACAGGTAGACCATCACGATCATCCTCACTATCACTAAATTCTCCCTCATTGACTGATTTCATATTAGGGCAAACAACTTCTAACGGAACTATTATAGGGTGATCAAAAGGGGTAGGGTCAGCACTATCCAAGGATTGTCTTGTAGAACTAGGAGTTTCATCCTAAGTAGAAGCATAAAATTCCTCTTCAGCAGAGGGATCAGGTCCCTCTGTAGGTTCCCATGTAGTGCTGACATGTATTTGTTTCTTCTGACGCACATAGTCCCCCATGTTCATCTCTTTGGCTGAATGGTTCCCCCCTGAGTCCCAGCACCACCGACAACAGATATAAACTCCTCAACCAATTAATTCTCCATACTAACAGGCTCTTTTTCAAGAGAGGTAGAGCCTTCTTTGAGTGTGCCACTCACAATTTTGGCACCATCCACACCCAAATTTTGAGTAGCAATGGAAGGTGATGGAAGATTACCTGATGTAGAAATAACCCTTTCAACACTTTAATCCCCAGAAATTGTACTCATGTAACCCCTCAGCAAGACAAGAACCTCATGTTTCACCCACTCTCTTTTCCTCGACACGCTGACTAGAGACCTCAGTTCCTTCATCCCCATTCTCTATTTCTTCAATGATTTGTAGAAATTGAGAGGTAGCCATAGTGGAGTCGCAGTATAACCGCCGGAATAACCCTTTGTTTTTAGTGATACATTATGTTTACCCGAAAAATGGATAGATTTAAATTTGTACGTAGTTCTAAGGGTATGTGGTATAACTTGACATAAATCGTAAAGAGTAGGTAGAAATATCGAATATTGACTATAAGAAAAGATACAAACCGAGTTGAAAGGAAGATGATTTATGAACAAGCAAAATGGAATTATGTATGAAGCTAAAAAGGATAATCTCCCAATATGAGAATGTCTCAACAATATTTGAGTTACAGTGTATATGATAACCTCCTCTACAGAAATAATCACCATCCCTCTTATAGTTGAGGGATCTTACTTTAGATATAATAAAAAATACATAGTGGGAAATCCATGATAAATCAGTTTTTTCCTAATTTCGACCGAGATTCCCTTTCTTAGTGCGGCTATAACGGCTCTTGTCTTTTGGCTAGATCTTGATTGGACTTGGTATCGGTTGGTTTCCAGGCTTAGAGCTCGATGTGGGCTCGAGCTCGATATTAACTCGGGGTATGGTATTGACTTGGGCTTGGTATTGGTTGGCCATTGGCTCTTAAGCTCGATTCAGTCGCTTCTCAGCATAGTTGGATTTGGACTCGAGCTCGATAATGGCATTGAGGTATTTAATCTGACTCTGAAACTCAAAGTTTGTTCGTGCCTTCTTAAAAGCTCACCTCGATATTATGAAGATGTTCTTCGGTCCATCTTCACCAATCGTACGGAGGTTGAAAATGGTTTTGACCGTATACAGATAGTCCCCTCGTTTCTCGGAAAGGATATGGCGAGAAACGATATGATTTCCCAACGGCTCGATTAGATATACGCCGATGTTTGCATCGAGTTTGACCATGACGTACGTGATAGCTGTCCCATCAGTTCAGTTTATCAAGACATTAAATATGTGTCAGGCGGTGGTCGGCCACTACTGATATTGAACCGTCGTTGCTCAATCTATAAATAATCCCTCTTTTCACTATTTTTTACTTTTAAATCTCTAAATCTTCTAACTTCCTTTTCACATCTTCAGAGTTTTCTGTCTGCAAATCTGTGATTTTCACTGCAAATCCCTTCTCAAAACAGCAAATACTCTCGTTCTCCATTCACAAAATTTTCGATGGCAAAAACGTCTAAAACTGTTTCGCAAAAAGAGGTCGCTTCTTCATCTCGATCGGCCGTTGGCGAGGATGTGGAGGAGTCCCGCCCTGAGGAATTCATTCCGGTAGGGTGTTCAACTATAGGTGATTTTAAAATTGAAAAGCCTTCTCCGGTACCGGGTCGGTGTGAGCCGATGTCGAGGTACCAGTGTTCAATTA
The DNA here is from genome assembly GCA_000715115.1 of Nicotiana otophora. Taxonomy (NCBI): domain Eukaryota; kingdom Viridiplantae; phylum Streptophyta; class Magnoliopsida; order Solanales; family Solanaceae; genus Nicotiana; species Nicotiana otophora. The sequence continues at coordinate 17,350 of AWOL01S0068520.1, forward strand.
CCGAGAAAGTTCTCGAGAAAGTCATACAAGAATGCAACTGGGATAATAAACTCGTAGTAATTCCATTGCCTGATGTATCAATTACTACCCACGTCGAAGGGTTATTAAGTGTGTACACTTATCCTTTCACGTTGGGACCTCTAGACCCCGTCATTGTTACCTTCTGCAAGAGGTACGATGTAACCCTCGGCCAGATCCATCCTTCCTTTTGGAGAATAGTGATTCTGTTTCAATTTTTATCGATCAAGATCGAGGGGCGTATCTTCACCCTCGATCATCTTATGCGCCTTTATAGTCCCCGACTTTATCGAGGAGGGTTAAGATTGCTCGCCGAGCAACCAAAGCACCATTCTCGAGCATAGATGAGACTTGGGATCGGGGTTGGATGGGCCATTTTGTTCGAATCAAAATCTCGGACCTGCTCCCTGCCGATGACTTGCCATTTCCTGAAAAATGGAATATGAGCCGTGAGTAAACGTTTCTCTTTGCTCATTTTTATTTTGTGATTGCCTTTCATTTTGTTGATCCATTTTTCTTTTCTTGCCACAGTCATAGCTCGAATGTCGGAACCGATCCCGGATCTTAAACAATGGGTCGAAGGTCTGGTACTGCAGAGACCGTACTCCGAGTGTGCTTGGGTCGAATTATCAAAGGGTCGATGGGAGGCTCGTAGTCATGGTAAGTCTCTATATCGATTTGTCTGTTTTTTTGTTCTTCTTTATTTACATACTCCCTTTTTTTCTTGTGTAGGACTGGGGAAGGATGTAGTCATGAGGCCCCCATCTGGTGATCAAGAGGTTCCTGCCCTGAAGCAGGTTAAAGAAAGGAAGAGAAAAGATATACCGAGCTCCCCGAGCTTGGAAAAGAAGAAACCGGCTAAGAGATCTCGCAATCCGAAGGGGGGATCCGCTGTCGTGCCTTCGAAAGTGGTCCGCCAATTAAGGGACGAGCCCGAAGAAGGAGAGGAGAATTTAGCCTGTGTGCGGGCTAATGTTGTGATTCAACAGTCTTTCAATTTGGCGGAACCTAATCAGGGAATCCTGGCGATAATCCTAGAGCAAAAAGAAGCTGAGATTATCACTTCTCGAACTAGGATGATTGAAGGGGATACCGGGCGTATGACTTCTCAGGTAGTAGAAGATATATTGAGGGATGAGTTCGGGATAGTTGATATTAGTAGACCCCCTCAGATTTAGGATGCCATGATTCGAAAGGCCAGCATGTTGGAGGATCGGTCCTATGAGGGCATTCAGGAGTCGGCTGATATCCACGATTTTTTGGAGGGGCTCGAATCAGGTGCCTCGGAGGAGGTTACTGGTTTTGGTGGAATACCAGTACCCAAAAAAGCATCGTGATCGGGTTCCGCCGAGGACTCATCAGTTCATAAACTGGTAGACTGATCCAGCCCCGAGTGTCGATCCCGACCGTAAGTAGAAGATAATACTCTCCGTACCTGAGGATACCCAAATGTTTTCTCCCTCAGTGGGGATTGCCAGTTACCTTCGGTCCTTAGTGACCGAAGAAGATCCATCAGTGATGAATGAGGTGGGGGCCTCCTGTCTCTTCAACAAGTCCCAACACGCTTTGAATCGGATAACTCTGATGGCATCTTTGCTGCTTCTTTTACACTTAGAATTATAGGTAATTCTAATGTTTTTCCTTCTGTTTGTAGGCTTTGGTGTTGCATCACGAGGCCTTTCTTCAAATCTGGGAGGAGCATGATGTTGAGGTTCGGAGCCTCACTGAGAAGAGTGACTCTTAGAAGCTCCTTAGTGAAAAACTTCGAGCAGATTTGACAACAGCTCGGGAAGAGCATGAGGAGATGGCTAAGCAGGTATTCCGAATTTTCCATAATAGTGAAGATAAAAAAGAGATAACCACTAACGATCTGATTCTGCAGGTTCGGCAGAGGATCGAGTAGATCGGACGGCTTAACTCACAGGTAAATAGGCTACTGACCGAGGCAGAAGAATTTATAAAGAGTATGGATATCCTTGCCTCGAAAAAGAAAGTCGTTCAAGCTCAGTTAGAGTTGTCTGATGCCCAACTTCGATCTGCAAAATAAAATGCCTCGGGGCTGATTAAGAAGATGAAAAGGCTTTAGCATCGGTTGGATTTGGCCATTTCAGATAAAGCAAGCTTAGCTAATGAACTTGAAGTGGCCAGATCTGTGGTAATCGTGGCCAATAAAAGAGCCAATGCCAAAGTGGCTCAGTTCATGATCGATGTTGAGGTTAACCAAGCCAAAGCCAAGAGCATGGTCGAACATCCAAAATGGCAAGCTCGGAGAGAAGCTCTCGAGGAGGTCAGTGCTTAGGGCTTCGATGTTGGAGGCGATATTGAAGTCGCCACGGCAGAGAAGAACAAGGCTCGAAGGTTGGCCTTTCCTGAGGAGGACTCCGATAACTAGGGTGAGTCTGAAGATTGGGAAGATGTCGAGAACACGGCCTCCAATGAAGATCGAGCCATTTAGGGCCTTAGTTAGTTTGTTGTGTTCTTTTGATACCACTTTCGGTCTATGTATAAAGAACTTCCTTTTGGCTGAGTTGCCTTTGTACAAAATTTGTAAATATAAAATTTTCTTCTTCTTGAAGCAAAATAGCCTTTTAAGCTAAATAGATAGTTTGAATTTTAATCATTATTACCTTCGGGCTTTGTGGGTAGTTCCCTTTGCTTTGTCGGGCTCGAATAGCCTTCAGCCTTAAATAGTCGAGTGTTTGTTTGAACTCGAAATAATGAGCAACTCACTCGAAGTAATATAGCCCGTAGGTCATAGGCTATATGGTCGAGTGATTGCTCGAAACTGAAGAAATGTAGCCCGTAGGTTTAGTAGTCAAGTGCGTGATTGCTTGAACTCGAAGTAATGTAGCCTGTAGGCTTTAGTAGTCGAGTGAGTGAGGCTCGAACTCGAAGTAATGTAGCACGTATGCTTAATAGTCGAGTGAGTTATTGCTCGAACTCGAAGTAATGTAGCCCGTAGGCTTAATAGTCGAGTGAGTGATTTCTCGAACTCGAAGTAATGTAGCCCGTAGGCTTAGTAGTCGAGTGAGTGATTACTCGAACTCGAAGTAATCCAACCAGTAGGCTTAGTAGTCGAGTGAGTAATTGCTCGAACTCGAAGTAATGTAGCCCGTAGGCTTAATAGTCAAGTGAGTGATTGCTCGAACTCGAAATAATGTAGCCCGTAGGCTTAATAGTCGAGTGAGTAATTGTTCGAACTCGAAGTAATGTAGCCCGTAGGCTTAATAGTCGAGTGAGTGATTTCTCGAACTCGAAGTAATGTAGCCCGTAGGTTTAGTAGTCGAGTGAGTGATTACTCGAACTCGAAGTAATCCAACCAGTAGGCTTAGTAGTCGAGTGAGTAATTGCTCGAACTCGAAGTAATGTAGCCCGTAGGCTTAATAGTCAAGTGAGTGATTGCTCGAACTCGAAATAATGTAGCCCGTAGGCTTAATAGTCGAGTGAGTAATTGTTCGAACTCGAAGTAATGTAGCCCGTAGGCTTAATAGTCAAGTGAGTGATTGCTCAAACTCGAAGTAATGTAGCCAGTAGGCTTAGTAGTCGAGTGAGTGATTGCTCGAACTCGAAGTAATGTAGCCCGTAGGCTTAATAGTCAAGTGAGTGATTGCTCAAACTCGAAGTAATGTAGCCAGTAGGCTTAGTAGTCGAGTGAGTGATTGCTCGAACTGGAAGTAATGTAGCCCATAGGCTTAGTAGTCGAGTGAGTGATTGCTCTAACTCGTAGTAATGTAGCCCATAGGCTTAGTAGTCAAGTGGGTGATTGCTCGAACTCGAAGTAATGTAGCCCTTAGGCTTAGTAGTCGATTGAGTGTTTGCTCGAACTCGAAGTAATGTAGCCCGTAGGCTTAATAGTCAAGTGAGTGATTGCTCAAACTCGAAGTAATGTAGCCAGTAGGCTTAGTAGTCGAGTGAGTGATTGCTCGAACTCGAAGTAATGTAGCCCGTAGGCTTAATAGT
>AWOL01S0068520.1:22449-33377 GCA_000715115.1 Nicotiana otophora
CGTAGGCTTAGTAGTTGAGTGAGTGATTGCTCAAACTCGAAGTAATGTAGCCCTTAGGCTTAGTAGTCGAGTGAGTGTTTGCTCGAACTCGAAGTTATGTAGCCCGTAGGCTTAATAGTCGAGTGAGTGTTTGCTCGAACTCGAATTAAGAGTAGCCCGTAGGCTTAGTAGTCGAGTGAGTGATTGCTCGAACTGGAAGTAATGTAGCCCATAGGCTTAGTAGTCGAGTGAGTGATTGCTCTAACTCGTAGTAATGTAGCCCATAGGCTTAGTAGTCAAGTGGGTGATTGCTCGAACTCGAAGTAATGTAGCCCTTAGGCTTAGTAGTCGATTGAGTGTTTGCTCGAACTCGAAGTAATGTAGCCCGTAGGCTTAATAGTCGAGTGCGTATTTTCTCGAACTTGAATTAAGAGTAGCTCGTAGGCTTAGTAGTTGAGTGAGTGATTGCTCGAACTCGAAATAAGAGTAGCCCGTAGGTTTAGTAGTCGAGTGAGTGATTGCTCGAACTCGAAATAAGAGTAGCCTATAGGTTTAGTAGTCGAGTGAATGATTGCTCGAACTCGAAATAAGAGTAGCCTGTATGCTTAGTAGTCGAGTGAGTGATTGNCTCTAACTCGTAGTAATGTAGCCCATAGGCTTAGTAGTCAAGTGGGTGATTGCTCGAACTCGAAGTAATGTAGCCCTTAGGCTTAGTAGTCGATTGAGTGTTTGCTCGAACTCGAAGTAATGTAGCCCGTAGGCTTAATAGTCGAGTGCGTGTTTTCTCGAACTTGAATTAAGAGTAGCTCGTAGGCTTAGTAGTTGAGTGAGTGATTGCTCAAACTCGAAGTAATGTAGCCCTTAGGCTTAGTAGTCGAGTGAGTGTTTGCTCGAACTCGAAGTTATGTAGCCCGTAGGCTTAATAGTCGAGTGAGTGTTTGCTCGAACTCGAATTAAGAGTAGCCCGTAGGCTTAGTAGTCGAGTGAGTGATTGCTCGAACTGGAAGTAATGTAGCCCATAGGCTTAGTAGTCGAGTGAGTGATTGCTCTAACTCGTAGTAATGTAGCCCATAGGCTTAGTAGTCAAGTGGGTGATTGCTCGAACTCGAAGTAATGTAGCCCTTAGGCTTAGTAGTCGATTGAGTGTTTGCTCGAACTCGAAGTAATGTAGCCCGTAGGCTTAATAGTCGAGTGCGTATTTTCTCGAACTTGAATTAAGAGTAGCTCGTAGGCTTAGTAGTTGAGTGAGTGATTGCTCGAACTCGAAATAAGAGTAGCCCGTAGGTTTAGTAGTCGAGTGAGTGATTGCTCGAACTCGAAATAAGAGTAGCCTATAGGTTTAGTAGTCGAGTGAATGATTGCTCGAACTCGAAATAAGAGTAGCCTGTATGCTTAGTAGTCGAGTGAGTGATTGATCGAACTCGAAGTAATGTAGCCTGTAGGCTTAGTAGTCGAGTGAGTGATTGCTCGAACCCGAATTAAGAGTAGCTCGTAGGCTTAGTAGTCGAGTGAGTGATTGCTCGAACTCTAAGTAATATAGCCCGTAGGCTTAGTAGTCGAGTGAGTGATTGCTCGAACTCGAAGTAATGTAGCCCGTAGGCTTAGTAGTTGAGTGAGTGATTGCTCAAACTCGAAGTAATGTAGCCCTTAGGCTTAGTAGTCGAGTGAGTGTTTGCTCGAACTCGAAGTTATGTAGCCCGTAGGCTTAATAGTCGAGTGAGTGTTTGCTCGAACTCGAATTAAGAGTAACCTGTAGGCTTAGTATTCGAGTGAGTGATTGTTCGAAATCTAAATAAGAGTTTATGGACTTAGGAGTTTGTGGTAGGTATAACTTATCTAATTTTTCAGTTGAGTTTTGATCTATGTTGAGTTTAAAACTTGGATTTTCTTAAAGTTGGGCCGATTTGGTTTGGTGTTGGTTGGCAGCTTGCCCTTTTTGTCCTTTTACTAGCTTCCTACCTTTAGTTTGTTTAGCAAAATATAATTACTATATAATTAAAGAAAATAAACGATCAACTGACCGTATGATTCACAGATCTCAAAGTACAACCATGCATGTGAGAATTTTGATATCCCAAAAGACGTCTTGATCTACAGATATGCATAAATAAAGTAGATAACAATCTATTACTATGTCAAAAAGGTAGTATTTCATGCTAGATTTAAAACTTAAGCTTATAATAGTTATCCACAATAAACAAATTAGATAATTTAAGCGATAAAAACCTATAAGACTATTATGCATAGTTGATTGTTACTCCCTCCGATCCTCTTTAGTTGTCATGGTTAATAAAAATAATTTTTCCAATACAATTGTCATTTTAGAAAATCATGAGAGCACTAATTAATTCTTTTTACATGTATTCTTACTCTAATAAATATGAAGCGAGATTACTATAATAAAAGCAAGAGTAATAATAAATTGAGATTCAAAGAATAATTTAGTCAAGTAATTTTGAGATTCAAAGAATAAATAAAAATAATTTAGTCAAGTTATTTTTCTAATTAAATTTTTCTTAAAAAAATGTAAAAACAAAAACATAGCAAGCAAAAAAGGTCGGAAGAAGTAATATTTGGCTTGATACATGCGTGATTTATCAACTCAACTTGCAAAGATTTCCCTTTATCTTATTACACACCACTTTTACAGATGATATACAATACGCCTCATTTATCAGAAGTGAGTATTATATTTTATAGCATAGCATGACTACTTAAACGAGTTGTATACCATGCCCCAATTCGTGTTGATAAGTAGACCAACCCATGCTGATTTGATGAAATCGAATTAGGGTTCTATGCTAACATTGGGAAGAAATTTGAAGCTATTTCATTCATAAAAGGAAAAATGATAATCGTCTTTACATAATATCTACGCCTCTCAATTTATAAAGACTGGGAAACCCGAAACTATCGGCCCAATCTGCTACATTTAATGATAAATACAAAAATGGGCTTGGCCCAATACAACGGAAGTAGAAATGGCGTGAGATAATCACTTTTTAATATGATATTTAGTTATTATTCAATATTTTTATAGCCACTACTCTATTAAAATTAATACAAAAAGATAATTTTACCCTTTCTTCACGAGTGCTGTGTAAATATTAAGGACATGGTATCCTTAACATTTACACTGCACACATGAAGTTAAGGACATGATGTCCTAAAATTTAACAACGGAAAGTGCAAATACAAAACACTTTGTCCTTAATATTTACATAGTATTCATGAAGTTAAGAACATTATGTCCTTAATATTTACACAACACTCATAAAGTTAAGGACACTATATCCTTAATTTTTACACTGCACACATGAAGTTAAGGACACCATGTCCTTAACATTTACACTGCACATATGAAGTTAAGGACATGAGGTAGTTTAACAACTGAAGGTGCAAATATAAGTTAAGGACATTATGTCCTTAACATTTACACTGCACACATGAAGTTAAGGACACCATGTCCTTAACATTTACACTGCACATATGAAGTTAAGGACATGAGGTAGTTTAACAACTGAAGGTGCAAATATAAGTTAAGGACATTATGTCCTTAACATTTACACTGCACACATGAAGTTAAGGACACCATGTCCTTAACATTTACACTGCACATATGAAGTTAAGGACATGAGGTAGTTTAACAACTGAAGGTGCAAATATAAGTTAAGGACATTATGTCCTTAACATTTACACTGCACACATGAAGTTAAGGACACCATGTCCTTAACATTTACACTGCACATATGAAGTTAAGGACATGAGGTAGTTTAACAACTGAAGGTGCAAATATAAGTTAAGGACATTATGTCCTTAACATTTACACTGCACACATGAAGTTAAGGATGCGATGTCCTTAACATTTACACTGAACATGTGAAGTTAAAAACATGATGTCTTAAAGTTTAATAATGGAATGTGCAAATACATAACACTTTATCTTTAATATTTACACAACATTCATGAAGTTAAGGATATCATGTCCTTAATATTTAGAAAGTACCCATGTCTAGCACAAGAATATTTTTGTCCGAACAGATAAAAATTTATTAAGCACAGTCTAAAGAATAAATATATTTTAAACTGTGGCTAAAAAGTAAATACATCGCACTTCCCCCACATAATAAAACAGAACCAGCCCAACTAGGTAATGTCCTTCGCATAAAATATTACAACACGTGTTCGAAACGTGTCATAAACTAAAAGAGAAAAAAGCATTTAAGGGCTGTTTGGTTGAAAGGATTGAGTGGGTCATGTCGAGGAAATAGCACTTAAGCACTTAAATTTATCATATGTCAGGTTGAGGGTATTAGCTAAAATACGGATAAATTTTACACCATTATAATTATAATTCTAGTTATAATTCCATAATAACCTGATTTTGAACTAGGGACAGCTCAAGCACACGCGGGGACCTGAAGCCAAAGTTTAATATGAGGCCTAAATTTTTAAAAGAAAGTTATAAAATATGTTTTTATTTGAAATTTAATCTTCTAACTTTTTGAAATACAAAGTTGTTAATAATCATTTTATATAATCGATTTTCTCTAATAATTCCTTTCAACTGATAATAGAGTTAACTCATTTAATCATTCTTGAGATATTGTTGTTCTTAGATAAGATTTTATAAAATTGTTGAACACTTGAACTAATCAAATCTTGAAAAAAGAAGATGAGTAATGAAATCTTGGAAAAAGAATGTGTATAAGAATATTAAAGAGAAAGAAAAAACAATATGTAGGAGTTTATGGAATATGAAGAGATTGGGGAAAAGAAAGATTGATTTGAGCAAATTAAGAAGGGAGAGTAAAATTTTGACACGTTATCTAATGAAGGAGTAAAAAGTAAAAAATTGAAACGTTTGAAAAATTATTCATCTACTCATTTTAAGTAAATTAAATTATTATTTTATTTGTATATCTAAAAAGTTTTCTTTTCTTTTATATTAAAAACTCTACTTTTATATTAAAAGTACTAAATATTATTTTTGATATACGTATAAATCTATTATTCTTTTAGAAAAACGGAACCCCAAATTTGGTGACGTTAGGTACAAGACTAACTATTCATAACTTTAGAGTAGGCCCCGTTTCCCCCCACCACACACAAAAAAAGCAATTTTGGTTGGCCAAATTAAAGTCCCATTATAGATGACTCCATAATTTTTCGACCTAACTTTCTGTCCTTTTTCTATCCTCATTTATTTACGCCTTTGAATTCTCTTTTTTTCCATCTCCTTGCAACTTCATCCTGGTACCATTTCATTTATAGCTGCCACCTGCTTCCTATCTTTTCATTTATTACATATCCAAAGCTGTGAAGAATTTGAGAAGATTTCTGCTGGGCTCTTGTTGATGTATCTTCAAAAGATCCTCCCTGCAAAATGTATGTGAGCTTATGTTACGTTCACTTTTGAAATATAGCAAATGTATTGACTTTTCATGAATACAACATATGAACTGGTAATAAATAAGTTGACGGGGCAATTGAAATTAAAAGCGATTGCAACTCTTTTGAAACTTAAAAAGTTTTAGATGAAATTTTTTTAGTGTTTATACGCGTGTGTTTCTTTTTACCTTTTATAACTAGTATACTACAATATACTTTTGACCAAATAGCAAAGATCACTTAACCAGATATGGTTTCGGAGTTTTAATTTTTTGCAAGTAATATGTTACTCCATTCATTCACTACTCTTTCATGTCTAATGTTATATGTTTTAATTTTCTAATATATATATATATATATATATGAGTTGAAGGTAAATGTGATTAATTTCCTGCGTGAATTCAGAATAAAGAGCTCAAAGCGAGTGCCGAACATCGGATAGAAAATCAAATAAATGTCGTGAAAACCGCTATTGAAATATTACATCTACCGTTGCAATAACCAGACCTCGTGCAATTAATCTCCCGAAACTGAGTGTGCGCTATATCAAAAGAATCAAACAATTTCAACGTTTATTTATTTAATCATAAGTGTGCTATAGCTCGCTATTTAATCTTCTTCTTCAACGTAAAGATAGACCTTTTAATTAAGACTACAACGTGGTATGCTGGTGTCTAAGTTGTACAATGTTGGGGTAGGACCTTAGGTTAAATATATTATTACTTTGGTAAGGAGGATAACATATTTCATATAAAGTTACATTTGTTCTTGTAAAAAATACCTTGTCGCGTGAAGTCGTGTCCACAAATATGTAGAAAATAGGAAACAAAAAAGAGAATAAAGGGAAGAAAAGTTGACTATCGCCGCCACACCTATATCTATTGCCCAGCATAGTCTGTGCCACCGCTGCCGCCCGCCGCCCTACACAACCTAGCCTTCCTTCCAAAAATTTAATTTCTAACCACCTATAAGAACTCCATTTATCCAAGATTTGCATTCAAGGACTTACAACTGCAGGAGCCACTGCTTCATATTTGTTCAAGGTATTTGTCTAAACATTTGTATGAGATGTACACTCAAGTTTCTATTTATTTTGATAAACAAGGTGGAAAAGTATATGATTTAGTTCTTCTTTCGCTTATGTTTTATTAGGAAAGTTAAATGATACTCTCTTGGTCCGTGTCATATTTTTCCTGGGTTAATTTCACTGATGGTCATTGAACTATCTTTCAATTTTACTAAAGTCATATAATTATTCTTTGTCACTTAAAAGTAACTAAACTTTATCATTGTCACTTAAAAGTAACTAAACTTTATCATTGTCACTTAAAAGTTATTTTGTCTCAAACATCTACCATAAATATGACATGCCATTAAATTTTATGATAAAAATCCAAAAATAAATGTCACATAAGCTAATATGGGTCATACCCATTTTAGATCAATTTATCTTTTAATATAATTTGATCCATAATCCAAATGAGTTTCGATTAAAAAAAATATTAATTCCGTATTAGTTTAAAATAATTATCCTATGCTATAAAGTTTTGCCTTTTCTGTCACAGCACATACATAATTATTCTATACTAAAATAATCTATGCTAGAAAATTCTTATTTTATTTGTATGCCCCATCCGAGTCATTCATAATTATTCTATACTAAAATAATTTATGCTAGAAATTTTTTATTTTGTTTGTATTCCCTATCCGACTCATTTTAAAATACTATTATATACAATAGGATTTTAGCTTCAGTAGAGTTATAAAATTACTCAGATGGGCCATACAAACAAGATAAATATTTTCTAGCATAGATTATTTTAGTATAGAATAATTATGAATGTGCTGTGACAGAAAAGGCAAAACTTTGTAGTATAGGATAATCATTTTAAACTAATGTAGAATTAATATTTTTTTTTATCGAAACTCATTTGGATTGTGGATTAAATCACATTAAAGGATAAATGGATCTAAAATGGGTATGACCTATATTAGCTTATGTGGCATTTATTTTTGGACTTTTATCATAAAATTTAATGTCATGTCATATTTATGGTAGGAGTTTGAGACAAAATGACTTTTAAGTGACAATGATAAAGTTTAGTTACTTTAAGTGACAAAAAATAGTTATATGACTTTAGTGAAATTGAAAGATAATTCAATGGATCTAAAATGGTTATAAATGGATCTAAAATGGGTATGACCCATGTTAGCTTATGTGGCATTTATTTTTGGATTTTTATCATAAAATTTAATGTCATGTCATATTTATGGTAGGGGTTTGAGCCAAAATGACTTTTAAGTGACAATGATAAAGTTTAGTTACTTTTAAGTGACAAAAAATAGTTATATGACTTCAGTGAAATTGAAAGATAGTTCAATGACCATCAGAGAAATTAACCTTATTTTTCCTTTTTAATCGATTGTGTCATAACTTCTTATTTAAAAATAATTTACCTTTAAATTTCTGATTTTACCATTATCGAGATATATATAGCCATTAATATTTATGACTTGTTTATACCACAACTTTTAGAATTTTGTTTTTAAAACTCTACATTCAGTCAAACACGGTTACAAATTGAGACAAAAGAAAGTACATATATTAGCTTAGTCTTCTAATAGGATGTTTTTCGAGTTTGTTAGAAATAGGCTATTGATATCATTGGCGGATTTACATTTTTGGTTTATTCATTTTTGAGATCTAAAGACAGAGAAAGAAAAAAAGTTTCTACGGGAGCGGTCTAGTAGTTAAAGAAATCAGGGCCGTTTGATATGATGGATATGATGTCTAAGCAAAAATAATTCTGGTATTAAAAATTCTGTACGTCTTATCCCTTCTTTGATAGTATTAGTTGCATTTAAGTGGTGCAATATACATTATAATTGCAATTTCAATTTTATTTCTAAAAGAAGTTAGTTCTTAACCTAAGGAAATTCTCTCTAACTAGATTTCTTTTCTGCCTCTCTCTNAAAGTACATATATTAGCTTAGTCTTCTAATAGGATGTTTTTCGAGTTTGTTAGAAATAGGCTATTGATATCATTGGCGGATTTACATTTTTGGTTTATTCATTTTTGAGATCTAAAGACAGAGAAAGAAAAAAAGTTTCTACGGGAGCGGTCTAGTAGTTAAAGAAATCAGGGCCGTTTGATATGATGGATATGATGTCTAAGCAAAAATTATTCTGATACTAAAAATTCTGTACGTCTTATCCCTTCTTTGATAGTATTAGTTGCATTTAAGTGGTGCAATATAAATTATAATTGCAATTTCAATTTTATTTCTAAAAGAAGTTAGTTCTTAACCTAAGGAAATTCTCTCTAACTAGATTTCTTTTCTGCCTCTCTTTCTCTCCATTACTTTCTTGAAAAAAATGGAAGTATTTTGCTGATACTTGTCTTAATTTTGTGCAGACACTACAAAAACACTAACCAAACCAAAGCTAGCTTGAAAAATTAAGTCCGACAACAATGGATGTATACTCTCTTATTCCCGTACTGATAATCCTTGGATTCACTTATTTTACATGGTTCTTGATAAATAGAAGGTCGAAAAGCTCAGCGCCAACAGATTGGCCCCTCGCTGGAATGTTGCCTGGATTAATTCAAAATGCTCATCGAATCCACGAATTTTTCACTGATATTCTTTTAGAAACTGGGAACAATTTTGAGTTCCGTGGTCCTGTGATTTCCAATATGAACATGTTATTCACTAGTGATCCTGCAAATATCCACCATATCCTTAGTAGAAACTTCTCAAACTATCCAAAAGGCCCCGAGTTTCGTAAAATATTTGAAATATTAGGAAATGGAATCTTTAATGTTGATTCTGAATTATGGGAGATTCACAGGAAGATCACCATGTCTTTAATGAGCCATGCCAAGTTCCAAATTTTGTTAAAGAAGAACGTATGGGACACTGTCGAAAAAGGTATCGTACCAGTTCTTGATGCTTTTGCTGAACGAGGCACGACGTTTGATTTGCAAGATATTTTTCAGAGATTTACTTTTGATAATATTAGTAAATTGTTACTTGACCATGATCCAAAAAGTTTATTCATCGATTTACCTCATTTGCCATGTGAAAAAGGCTTCAACGATATGGTTGATGCACTTTTGTATAGACACGTCTTACCAGAAAGCTATTGGCAATTGCAAAAAAAGCTTAATATTGGTAAAGAAAAAAATCTCAGTCAAGCGTGGGAAGCTTTTGATCAATTCATATATCCTGCCATTTCGCAAAAGCAAGAAAAGCTGCTACTGAATAAAACCAACAAAGACGAGGATTTTGACTTATTTGCTGACTACATCAAAGCATACAATCAGTGGACGAATGGAGATACTCCTGGTAATGTACAAGAATTTCTTAGAGATACTTTCTTGAATTTAATGTTTGCTGGGAGAGACACCACAAGCACAACTCTCACTTGGTTTTTCTGGCTTTTAGCTAAAAATCCCTTAGTAGAGACAAAGATTAGGGAAGAGATTGAACAACAATTGCATTTGAAAAAAGATGAAAACCTCAAGTTTTTCGACATAGAAGAGTCAAGAAAACTGGTTTATTTACATGGTGCATTGTGTGAAGCTCTTCGGCTATTTCCACCAGTTTCAATTGAGCATAAAGCTCCACTTGAACTTGACGTTCTCCCGAGTGGTCACCGTGTTACTCCAGACATGAAAATATTGATATCGTTTTATACGATGGGAAGAATGCAGACTATATGGGGGAAAGATTGTTTAGAATTCAAGCCAGAGAGATGGATTTCGGAGCGAGGAGGCATCAAACATGTGCCATCTTACCAATTTCCAGCATTTAATGCTGGTCCAAGGACTTGTATAGGGAAGGATATGGGTTTCATTCAGATGAAAATGGTGGCGGCCGCCATCATATACAATTACCATATCCAACTAGTGGAAGGACAAACCATTTCGCCTACTGCTACTGTTGTGATTCGAATGACAAATGGTTTGAAGGTTAGGGTCGTCAAAAGGGACGTTCCTCTTTAGTCCAAATGAATGGTTATCAAAACTTGCGTAGACTATAAATAAATTGAGTTAAATTGATAGGTATATAAAGATATGTGATAAATGATTGTAATTCAACCCTTTTCCATATGGAAGGGTTGTGGAACCAATAACTGTTTTATTAAATGCGACTGAAATAATTGCTCTATTTTGTTAATGTCTATTCGGTAGAGGTTTGTTTACTGCTTTAGTTTACTTTATTTTATCACGGTACAAAATCTTGCTTTTAATATGAAACCGTTAGTTTTTAAACTTTGAGCAACGGTAGGACGTATCATACTCCTCTTGATAAACTTTAAAGATATATTTTATTTACATGCATAGGGATGAAATTTAAGTTATAGTAGTAGTTTAGGAACGTTTTCGGCCAAAGACTCACAACTTGAATTTTATAGACGGGATAAACTCTCTCATTAATAGCTTGTTTGGCCAAGTTTTCAAAATTTGCTTATTTTGAATTTTTTTTAATCGATAATGCTTTTCAAATAAGTACTTTTAGAGAAAAATTGTTTGTATTTGGCTAATCAATTT